>SDVV010038070.1:0-10772 GCA_016164225.1 Gammarus roeselii
GGAAAGGCTTCAGAATTGGCCAACAACCTGCTGAAATCCACTGTTTGTTGTAGTCCTTGCTTCATGGTGTCCCTTTTTTGTGATGCACATCAGGCCTGTCATGGATTATTGTTTGTCAGTGTGGAATGTTGATTTTCTTGGGGATTTCAGATTGCTCGAGTCTTTGTAGAGGTGATGGACAAAGGGTGTATATGGTCTGGCTGAGTTGGATTATTTTTCCAGAATGAAGTATCTTGGCATATTTTCTATGATGGGAAAGTATCTTAGAATGGATCATATTAAATTCTGGAGGATCATCCATGGGATGGATGGTGGCCCTGACCTTTGTTATATTTTTTGAAGAGCTCCTGATGTAAGGACATGTGGCCATCCCTAGAGGCTTCTGTACCAGCTTGTAATACTGACATCTAGAAAAAAATTATCTGGAGCACAATGTTATTGTTGGAAAATGGTGATGTACGGAAGAGGTGGGCCGAGTACTTTGATGAGTTTTTGAATGTCGAGGATGACAGAGAAGCTGACGTTGTTGCTGTGGGTGGTGGTGCTTGGATGCTAGTTTTGGGAGAAAGACTTGTGGCGGACATTACCAGGGAAGAGGTGCAGGAGGCAGTGGACGTGATGAAAGCGGGGAAAGCCCCTGGTTTGGATGGCGTTGACTGAGTGCCTGAAGAAGGGTGGAGTAACAATTGTCAAATGGTTGGTGAGGTTACTGAACTTGTGTTTTGTGGCAGGCGTGGTACCGATTGAGTGACACAGTGCCTGCATTGTGCCGCTATATAAGGGCAAAGGAGATAAAAATGAATGCTGCAACTTGAGAGGTATCAGTCTGTTATGTGTGGTTGGTAAGTTGTACGGGAGAGTGCTGATCAAAAGGATTAGAGACAGTACGGACTGCGCAATTGGAGAGGAACAGTGTGGCTTTAGGAGTGGTAGAGGGTGGAGGGTGTACCAATCAGATTGTTGCAGTGAGACAGGTCTGTGAGAAGTACCTTGCCAAAGGAAAGGATGTGTTCTGGGCCTTCATGGATCTGGAGAAGGCATAGCTACAACAGGATTGACTAGGAA
This sequence comes from Gammarus roeselii, assembly GCA_016164225.1. Lineage (NCBI taxonomy): Eukaryota > Metazoa > Arthropoda > Malacostraca > Amphipoda > Gammaridae > Gammarus > Gammarus roeselii. Next base: position 1,066 of record SDVV010038070.1, read on the forward strand.
GCGCTGTGGAAGGTGTTTCGTTGGTATAGAGTGGGCGGACATCTGTTGAAAGCGGTACAGAGTTCCTATGCTGGCAGCCGAGCATGTGTTAGAGTGGGAAGCAAGGTGAGTGATTGGTTCACAGTGAAAGTGTGACTGAGACAAGGCTGCGTTATGTCTCCCGAGCTGTTCAACCTCTATATAAATGGAGTGGTCAGGGAGGTGAACGCGAGTGTGCTGAGTTGTGGCTTGGAGCTGTTGGAAGCAAATTGGCGGAGTTGGCAGTTGAGCCAGTTGCTGTTTGCGGATGATACGGCACTGGTGGTGGATTCAGAGGAGAAGCTTTGTAGGCTAGTGTCTGAGTTTGTTAGAGTGTGTGAGAGGAGGAAGCTTTGAGTGAACGTGGGTAAGAGTAAAGGAATGAAATGCACAAGGACTGTCGATGCAAGCAAAATTAGTGTCACCCTAAATGGAGTGCTCTTGGAGGAAGTTCAGTGTTTTAAGTATCTGGACTTTCATGTAGAGATAACTGAACCAATGAAAACTGAAGTGAAGGCGCGAGTGAAGGAGGGATGTAAAATGGTGGGTGCACTAAAGAGTGTAATGAGCTGAAGGACGTTAGGGATGGAAGCAAAGAGTGGGCTGTATGAGGGTGTTGTTGTCCCAACTGTGCTCTTCGGAGCTGAGACTAGGGGGGTGAGAGCAGAGGGGAGAAGAAGGTTGAATATTTTCGAAATGAAATGTTTGAGGAGCATGGCTGGAGTAACGCTGAGAGACCGGATCACCAACGACGTGGTTCGAATCAGAACCGGGATGGTGAAGAAGTTGGAGGACAGAGTGGATTCGCGTGTTTTGATATGATTCGGGCACATGGAAAGGATGGATGAGGGGAGATTAATGAAAAGGGGGATGTAAGCGGAGGCGAGTGGTTGCAGGCCTAGAGGTAGACCGAAGTTTGGGTGGATGTATGGTGTGAAGCAGGCGTTAGGAAGGAGAGACATGAATGTGGAGGTGATGAGAGAGCGGGCAATGAACAGACGTGAGTGGAGAATGGTTGTGAATGGCTGATTTTGACGCTGCTCTGATGTGCTTTCCCATCCTTGGCATCCCGTTGTCGGGATGGTCGTGGGTGGGGCCCTGCTTCTGACAACGGATCCTTGGTCTAAACTCGTGACCCTGAGTGTATGTTGCGCGGGGGTACCAGCCGGACCCTTTAGCACAAAAGGGCAAAGTTGTGTGAGGGTGTGAGGTGCCCTTTGCCGTCGGCCATCCCCCTTTCTGTGGGATGCGGCATAGTGTTTGTATCTGTACATTGTGTTCAATTATTGAACAACCTTCCAACTCATGTGTTGGAGTCTGATTTTCTAGCTGCATTCAAAGGTTGCTGGCAGAGTTTCTGGGGGTGTTTTGTTTGAATTTGTTTAGCTTGAAAACATAGGACCTTCCTGTCATATGCTCCATCCCCTTATGGGTGGCTCATGCAGCTGTCTTTCTCTATCTCTCTTCTATTTTTTTTTGCCTGTGCTTGATTGGTGAGGTGTTTCTCTGTCTAGATGTTGTTGTGATGTTTTGGTGGTGGCTGTGTGGGTGTATCTGGGTGTGATGCATTTTCATGTTGTTCTCGGTTGTACCTACTCAGTGATGTGCGGTGCGTTGTTCTAGCCTAATTTTTTCTCTGTCATTCATACTGTTTGTTCAGATGATAGCTAAAGATGTGCACTAATTCTTGTTCCTAAGCCTGTGTTTACATAGTTCTCAATATTAAACTGGAACATATGGCTGAGCTGACCTTCCCCAGCTCTGTTGCTCCTCACTGGTTTGTGGTGCTGCTGGAGGAGGTTGCAAAAGCAAGACAGCATAGCACAGTATTGATACACACAATTTACAGACTTCCAGTAAAGGAAGTTGGCATTTATGAAACTTGAAAGTTCATTATCTCTGATGAAATTCAAAAGAGAGCTCTTAAGAGCTTCAAGAAAGACTTTAGCATAGGACATGCATAGACCATTACATGCTTGGCAGACCAAAAATATGTTGAATGTTTTAAGGGCTGATTTATACTTGTATAAACATGCTCTTTCTATTGGCTCACCCAAATTTTAGATTTTCATATCATCTATTAAAGATAATGGGGGGTAGTGCTGTGTCACTACAACTTGTCTAGTAAATCACCATGCACATATAGCTACAACCTTCTGACAAGACAACCTTCTGACAAGGTAGAGCTCAACGCCAACGATTGCTGGGTGTCACTATGTATCTATAAACGCAACGTAGGTACTTTTCTGACTTGTGAAAAATAATTTTGGTTTATTTCTTTCAGGCAAAATAGCCCCCAGACAGACAGAGGAGGTCAAAGAGGGGGGAATGGGGGCTCCAGAACTGCTGGGGATGCATCAGACAGTTTCAGAGACTACTGGGAGAGTGTCAATGATGCCTGGGAATGTGGTGATGATGAGTTCTCCAGTCTTGCAGGTGAGTGAATTAGTCAAAGGAACCAAGTCTAATTCGTTTCCACAGTTCTCATTGTCTTCTCAAGAAATCAGTTGTGTCCAATTTCAACAAAAATTATATTTTGCGGATTTATAGGCTGATTCCAATTATCGTAACCTGTAACCGTATAATAGGAAGTTACATGTATCTTTGGTTTAAAGTTTCTCATAAGTAACTGTAATCTAATCACCCAAACTGTAATTAACTAGCTACTACTAATTCCCTATGATAACCTATCCTGACCAACTGTCACAATAGCAAAATTCTGCAGTCATACAAGTGAAATTGTATCGCTGAAAACTATTAATTTTTCTCAAATCTTAACATTCCAACACATGGTCAATTCAAGAAAATTCAAACTTCATTGAACTGTAGCTTACTCTTCTAATACTAATTTCTGCAAGAAATAGTCTTGATTTCCGAATCACCTGAAGCTAGCATATAAATTTGCCTAATGTTTTTGGTGAAATCAGACTCAGCCTGTTGAAGAGAGAGAAAACTTCTGTAGCTAGCTAGCTATGTGTTGAAACTTCTTGGTTTTTGTATAATGTTATTTGATCAGAATATATTTATCAAACTTATAATCACTTGGTGACAGTAGAAAATGAGCTATGCAACTAGGTAGCTATAAAAATGTTGGGTTGCTAGCTATATCAATTCCAGTGTTTGTTGCAGATAGCAAGATATCAAACCACGTTGCTCAAAGTGCTGCCCTGAGTGTTATAAACCGACACCGGTCAGGACAACTTCCTTCCTCTCCTACACAGCTCCAAGAGCAACAGCAGTCAGATGGTGCTGCTCTTTCACCACCCACCCCCATATCCTCATTTAACCCATTGTTGGCAACAAACCTTAATGAATCAACCAATCGTGGTACATCATCACAATCGGCATCCTCTGGTCGAGATGGACACAGCTCTTCATCTCCCTTCAGAAGTAAAAAAAGCGGCAGCAGCAGTTCAACAATCAGAGGCTCATCAGCTTCAAAGACTGAAACCAGATCACAAAGCAGTAATAGCAGTGATGGCCATCCCGGTGCTACACCTGGTAGGTTGCTATCTGCCAATGGATTTAGCTTAGGTTCATGGCCATGCATCAAGTGTAGCTATAGCTAACTTTTCTAAATAGCTAGCTATGTTAAGAATTGTCTATTCAGCTAATTCAAATTTATCAAAGACTTGTGCAGCAAACAATAGATATCAGTTGTTTTGTTGTAAAATAATAAAAATTCATCACAATTTTCTCTGATTTGTTACTTTCTAACAAGGTTGCCTTGATACATTTTCTAGTTTGTTACTTCATAATATAGTAGCTACCTTATTCTATAGATCACCAGCAAATAATATTTGCCACTGAACTTCATAGAAAGGCACCAATGTCCCTCTTCAGGGTGTTGGGGGGGTCTTTGGCAAGTGGTCTTTCATTCAACCGCAATATGCACACACTTGTATAGCTACATGTCATGACTCAGCTAGCTTCTTCATGCCGATCAAGAAATGGCTACACACTATAACAATATATTATTAGCAGTGATGACAGTTATGGTTTTAATTGTTATTCTAAATAGCTTGTAGGTACTTATGGTGAATGGTTTTATCAATTGATTACCATTCACCTGTGTGAGTGATATTGGATTTTGGGTGTTTTTCATTTGTTGGTTGCCTACTGAAGTGGCATGCTTTATTACACAATAGCTTTTGTGTGCCAGCTGCAAAAATGTTGCCTATTGGTATGAAGTTGACTTCACAGCTTGTGAACAAATTTGTTTGCAGAATGTACACAGAAAAATTGAGAAATCATGTTGGGGCTAAGGTATTCCTACATCTATTGTACATTTTCCTTTGATTAGCAAGTCATTAGCTATTTGAGTGTTTTCAAGTACTCTGGTTCCTAATTTGCTATGGTATTTGCAAGTTAATTGATTTTGTGTGGTTTCTTATTAGTGTTTTTTTTAAAATCCAGTTTGAGTTCCTGAATTCTGACTCAACTCCTGTTCTCTTGTGGTATGGTGTCTTCTAGCTAAACTTATGGCCATTTACCCCATCTTAGCAATCAGTGGCCCTCCTGGTACTCCCACCCACTATGTGCTGCCCAGCAACCATCACCAGCATAACAACTTGAGGGAGTGCCTCACTCATGACCCTGGTGAGTGGGCTCTCCTGCAATCTCAGTAAGTCAATCCATATTATTGTACTCCTTCTCCATTCCCAGTAAGTGGTTATTTAATGTACACTGTGATGAAGCATTGTTTGCAATTCTAATAATTATTCTTTCCATAGCTACATGGTCCTTGCAAAACATCATTTTGCTCCTAGCTAGTTTTAATCTACTACCCAGCCTGTCCAACTCTCACAAAACTAACCCATCTAACTCTTATCACTTATCTTATCCCACTCTGCCACTTGGTTTAAATTATGCACCCGACCTAAGTCTGGCACCAAACCTAAGATGCATCCAACCTAAGTCTTGCACCCAACCTAAGTCTTGCACCTAATCTAAGTCTTGCTCCCAACCTAAGTCTTGCTCCCAACCTAACTCTTGCTCCCAACCTAAGTCATGCTCCCAACCTAAGTCTTGCTCCCAACCTAAGTCTTGCTCCCAACCTAAGTCTTGCTCCCAACCTAAGTCTTGCTCCCAACCTAAGTCTTGCTCCCAACCTAAGTCATGCACCCAACCTAAGTCTTGCACCCAACCTAAGTCTTGCACCCAACCTAAGTCTTGCACCCAGCCTAAATCTAGCACCCAACCGAAATCTTTTATCAACCTTGATTGTGCACCTAGCTACCTAAATTGTGCAAAAACCTAAATCATGCACCAACCTAAATTGTGCTCCAACCTGAATCTTGTACCAACCTGAACCTTGCACGAACCTGAACCTTGCACGAACCTGAACCTTGCACGAACCTGAACCTTGCACAAACCTGAACCTTGCACGAACCTGAACCTTGCACGAACCTGAATCTTGCACGAACCTGAATCTTGCACAAACCTGAATCTTGCACGGACCTGAATCTTGCACGAACCTGAATCTTGCACGAACCTGATTCTTGCACCAATCCTAAATCATGCAATACTCTTAATTTTGATAACAATCTTAAATTTGTCAACAATCCTAAATTTGGCAACACTCTTGAATTTGTCTACAATCTTCAATTTGACAACAATCTTTAATTTGACAACAATCTTTAATTTGACAACAATCTTTAATTTGACAACAATCTTTAATTTGACAACAATCTTTAATTTGACAACAATCTTTAATTTGACAACAATCTTTAATTTGACAACAAGCTTTAATATGACAACAATCATTGATCTTTCAACAAGTCAGACTTTTTGCACTTGCTTGACTCTGTCATTTAGGCCGACTCTACCACCCTCCTTGCTTAACTGCTCTGCTGTCTCATCTAATTTCAACACCTAGCCCTACTGCTACCCGGCCTAATCCTCCTAATCCTAATCCTCAACCGATTCCTCCTGTCCCCCAGAGCGCGAACGTGAGAGTGGTCGCCTGGAACGGTTCGAGGAGGTGCTGCACGGCAGCAGAGGTGCCAACGTCGCGGAGTTGCGCAAGCTGTCCTGGTCTGGTATCCCTCCCAAGCTACGGGCAGACACTTGGAGAACGCTCAATGTGAGGGAGAGTGGTCACACTGTGGTACTCTATGTGAAATAGCTACGCGCTTCAGTATAGCAACATTCTTTGCGGTATTTCTGGGGCTCGGATTATTTTGGAAACATCTGGTAATATTTTTTGTGTAATTATCAATTAGCTGGCTTTTTTTAAGGTAATGGTGAACCACAACATTAACAGCAATCCTTCAGTACGATGTAATATTGGTTACTAAGAGACCTTAATTTTAATTTCGCGTTTTATTTAAACTTTCTTTAAATCAAATTGTATGCAGTTAGGTAAGTTTTTATGGTAGTTTGTTTACCTACAGCCAAGCGTCTGGAGGAAATGCAAATGTGTAAATACATACTACAAAACATACAATCTCGGTACAGGGATGTCGTAAACAAAACGCAAAATTAAAAATAAGGTCTCTATCTCTGTAACCAATAGTATATGCTGAAATTAATAGATTTCTTGGAAAGACACCATCTTGTATCGCTGCAGCGTTCCAGCATGTGGCCTATAGATCTTATGTCCGTAGGCCTCCACACCATCTCGGCCGTAGCTGTGAACCAAGCACATCATAGCTTAGCTACCTACCAAAAGGACAAGGCGACCATTTTTCCTCTATTTTGTTTGCCATTTTTCTTGTTTGGTAACCTTTATATTAAGGTAGCTACCCCAGGTAAGGACCCTCAGTATTATAGGTAATTCTCGCTATCCATATAGCACCTAGTATGCCGGCTATTAGCTGGTCTAATTAATCTCTTGCGTTTATAAGATTGCAAATACTACTCCCGGACCAACAAAGTGTTTCTAGAGTTACAGGAAGCACTCTCCATCGACCCACGCTGACACGCTTGTAACAGTTGACGGTGGTAAGTTTGAACGACTTGTTAGCATTAAAAAGATGCTTCCTGTCTCGAAGGTAATCATGACAGAACTTTGTTGATGTTGCTTAGCCCCGGTTTCCACCTGCGGTAGTGGAAACCGCATCAGCGCACCGCCCGAAGCTCTGGATACCCATCGCCACGCGCGTGTTGAGACAAAGGGAGGTGAGAGACGAGGAATGGGTGGCCGGCTTAGTGGTGGGGTAGAGTGTTTCTTTTGCTATCTGAACTAACTTTGTGGGTTGTGTGGCAGTTTACAAATGCCCACCCGTGCGGTATCATTTTAATTGTGGACTCCAGAACATTGAAACTTGCAGCGTGTTCATGTCCCTCAGCCACACTGCAAAGCACCAACCAGACGCGTGCAGGGATAACCTCTGTTGGAACCGGAATGTTTTGTAAGGAGGAAATTATGGGGAATGTTCACTTGTCCAACCCTTAGGATGGGGGAACGACCCACGCGAGAAGTCTTTGAACACTTTGCTACACACTACTCCTCCGTCAGCTCGGATTCTGGATACAGCCCAGCCTTCCGTAATAGCGAGCATACTGCAGAACCTGGCAAAACCTGGCAAGCTTACCAATCAATCGCCCAGCTACCGCCCTATAGCTCTCACCTCGTGTGTAGCGAAGGTTCTGGAAAAAAATGTGAATGCCTGGAAAAGATTGTGAAAGCCGAAGGTTCTGGAAAAAGATTGTGAAGCAAACTCACTCCTTTCCCCATCATAATTCGGATTTCGAAAAATGCCATCAGCGCAAGACGCATTACTACGCGTTGTGACTGATATCCAAGGTGCCTTGGACCGAAAGAAACACACAGCTTGCGTTTTCTTTGACCTTGAGAAGGCATACGATACAACCTGGCGGTATGGCATCCTCCGAAAGATCCATCAGATGGAACTCCGGGGTCACTTGACTTTCTTCATCCAAAACTTTCTTCGACAGAGAGTCTTCCGTACAAAAATCGACCATCACCTCTCAAGTATACATACCCAAGATGAGGGGGTTCCCCAAGGTAGCGTCCTTTTGTTTACCCTATTTTGCGATTGCCATCAATGCGATCACGGGGGTGATCCCTCCCTCCGTGAGTGGCTCTCTGTACGTGGACGACTTTTTGATATTCGTATCGGCGCCAGTTGTGTCCCAACTCCAACGTCAGCTGCGGAGTGCAATTGCTTAGGTGCTTGCATGGGCAGAATCTCAAGGCTTTACAATATCTAAAGGCAAAACATGTGCACTTCATATCCATCGGTCCTACACGGAACCAGACCTCAGACTTTATGGAAAAATTATCCCTTTCCTTCCAACAGTCCGCTCTCTAGGACTATTATTTGGCCAGAAACTAACCTGGAAGTACCACGTATAGCAACTGAAGACAAACTGCTTACAGCGATTTATCATTTTTCGGATTGCATCGCACTTCATCTGTGGGGCAAACAAAACATCATTCTGCCTTTACCGTGTTATCATACGGTACAAACTGGACTATGGAAGCGTTGTCTACGGCTCTGCGAAGCCAAATATTCTCAAAACACTGGGACCCGTTCACAATGCCGCCCTTTGCGTTTGTACTGGAGCTTTCCGCTCCTCCCCTATTGTCAGTCTTTTTTGTGAGACCGATTTGCCTTGCCTTGCCTTGCCTTGCCTTGCCTTGCCTTGCCTTGCCTTGCAACGAGAACAAATCGACCTTCAGTTCTATTGCCAAATCCTAACTCGCCAAACCTGCCCTACATGTACCACAATCCGGCTCCCTCCTTGAGCTTCTCACAGCGCATTGAGCATCTCACTGTTGAGCTCGGGCTGCCACGTATCGTGTGGACCCCTCCCGCGAGATGCTATTTCCATCTATACTCTTCCCTCACTATTTTTCTGGCCGAGAGGCAGATGTTGCACCCCAAAATCTTCGAGCTATTTTTATAGCCCATACAAAGACCCATCACGCTGCTAGCTTGCATATCTTCACTGATGGACAGAAAGACGACGATGCTGTGGGTTGTGCAGTTGTACTCCCCGGGCGCGTCATCACTAGGAGACTCTCGCCATCACCGTCAGTTTTCACTGCTGAACTCACGGCCATTGACGACGCCCTCGTGGAAGCCGATTCTCTTCCAGATACCATTATCTCAACCCTTAGTGATTTGCTTAGCGCGCTTTAAACCTTGGAGACCTTCAACAATTGCCATCTTGTGGTTTCAGCAATCTCGCGCTGGCTTGTGCGACTGTCTTCAAGAGACAAGAACGTTCGTTTGTGCTGGATTCCGGGCCACTGTGGGATGGTGGGCAATGAGCAGGCGGACGAAGCGGTGCGAAGAGCTGCAGCGGCGCCTGACCCAGCAGAACAACGTCCCCTCCCATACAAAGACTTTTACCCAGCGATTAAAATACAGATACAGACACTAGGCCGCATCCCCCAGAAAGGGGGGTGGCCGACGGCAAGGCGCACCTCACACCCTCACACGCTCACATTCACACAACTTAGCCCTTTTGTGCTAAAGGGTCCGGCCGGTAGCCCCTCAACTTACACTCTGGGTCCCGAATGTACCGAGGAACCGTCGTCAGCAGCAGGGCCCACAGTTTTCACTGGTTTACCCCCGCCGCGTCATAATGGCCGGGCCCCCCCCACCCACGACCATCCCGACAGCGGGATGCCAAGGGCGGGAAAGCACATCAGAGCAGCGTCAAAATCAACCATTCACAACCATTCTCCACTCACGCCTGTTCATTGCACGCTC
>SDVV010038071.1:0-10772 GCA_016164225.1 Gammarus roeselii
TAATACAAATAACGATTACTGTTGCAAAAATAATAAGTTTGTCATCTCGTCTAGCGAGAGCTGTGCATTCGAGACAAATAGTGGTGAGCTGGGCATTCGAGACAAATAGTCTTGAGCTGTGCATTCGAGACAAATAGTGGTGAGCTGGGCATTCGAGACAAATAGTGGTGGGCTGGGCATTCGAGACAAATAGTGGTGAGCTGGGCATTCGAGACAAATAGTGGTGAGCTGGGCATTCGAGACAAATAGTGGTGAGCTGGGCATTCGAGACAAATAGTGGTGAGCTGGGCATTCGAGACAAATAGGGGTGAGCTCTGCATTCGAAACAAATAGTGGTGTTTCAGTACCTCCTTCACCTCTCTTACAGTATGGCACAAGCAACCAGGACCCTCGCAGGCGTCCCCTCATAGACCTCTCCAACGGTGACTACACTGACGTGCACAAACACCTGCAGCACGTTTACCTCCGTCATCCGCACCTGCCTCAGAGGCAGCAAGGAGGTCCTGCAAACACAGACGTGTTGACAGCGGACCAAAAAGGTGTAGGAAAATGTGGCGTCGCAAATAATATATTAACTTCAGAAGAAGCCATTTTAGTGAGTTGTAGCGAGCAGCCGAAGGCAGGGAGCGACATCATTTACGACAAGTTAAGTGTGGAAGAGAATAAATCTTTTGAAGCTGCCCTTGATGCGACCACTGAGGACGAGCCGCGTCTCGAGCACTCTGTTCAGAACAGAGTTGAGTCTCATGAGACAGGAGCAAGTGTTGTACAAGATGGACCCATATCATTTAAGACAGCAATGCGTCAGCATCATTTGTTGCAGCAGCAACACCAGCAAACACGGGAGAGGAAGAATAGTGAGGAGGACCCTTCTACAGAACATTCCAGCTCCCCCAGAATGCCTCGAAGTTCATCATTCATGGCAGCTGGAACGACCGAGTGTAATATAAGAAGAGTAAGTTCATAATTACATTAAGAAAGGTTTAGGGTGAGATGTAGCAATTTTCTGAGAAGTTTTATAGGATTGGTCTATCATAGTTAATGGTGGAAAATCTTCTTCAGAAAACATTGCTTACGATTTTAATCTACGTGTTATCCTCTGTTTGTTTCACTATCTGAGAGGTTGCGCGAACTGAATCTGGACAACAGACTGTGACTTTCCCTTTGCTTCCTTGCAGCGTCGCCCTGTTCCTTCTTTGAGAGCGGGGCGTGCAGCTTTCAAATGAAAAGATGATTATGTTGACTTTATCATTTTATGTTGACTTTATCATTTGCAGCCGGAACATTTTCTTAGTAAATCGATTACAACTGCCCTTGAATGTCTCAATATTTGTTTGTACCTTCAATTTTTCTTTCCGTATTTTGATGTTGAGTCCACTGTAACATTGAACCAACTATCTTACCCTTTACCCATATGGTCGGGCAGAAGTTTAAACGCGAAAAAATCATAGTAATGACTACGAGAAGGCTCGACTTACGAGTTCCATCTTGTTTGGATTTAGAAACGTAACTGTCCCAAATAGTCAGAAGCCAATCCTTTCCCCTTGATGTTTAAAGTTCATTTTAGGATCAAGCCAAACTACAAAACTTTTGACTCTGTTACCATAGGGGATGGTACCCTGAAAGACAATAACAAATTGTCGAGTACAATAGATGTATTTGCATTTGATCCCAGGATAATGCACTTGCTTTTATTTGCAGTAATTTTCAGCCCATTTGAGATACACTATTTAGGGATGGAAGTCAACGCTGTCCTGCATCTTCTTTCTATCCTTCTAATTAGTGTCCGGTCAAATGAACCGCAATTGAACATCATCAGCATATATTGTTGTCAGAATGACTTCCATAGATGATGGCATTTACAAACAGGAGGAAAATAACTGGTCCTTAAATGAATCCCTGCGGATATCCTAAATGAACAGGTCTCGAAGAAGAGATAATATCACTGTTCATCTTAACCTAATGAGACCGGTCGCTCAGGTAGCTTTCGAACAGGAGGTTAGAATGCTCGCGCCAGGCCCATCGGGTCCTTCTACGGGTCCACCAGGACGAGTAATGATAGACAGGTTTGATCAATTGATCTGTAGACAAGTTCGAAGATTTTGATTAGTGCGTCTTTACAAAAATTCCTACACCCATATGCATGTTGACTGTCATTAATAATGTTTGGGAGACTCCTATATCTGTGATGGAAGGTCGATTACCCTTGATTATGGATCGCTCCAATGAGGGCATGTTTAGAATTTTGAAGAAAAACAGCTGGAAGAACGGCCGTATTATTTCTAACCCGTCTTCTAGGTAGTGCAGGGCAAGGCCACCTTGCCACCAGAGTTTGCGTTGTTGACACTAGATTGTTGAGGAGCGGTGGTGTGCGTTGAATAGGCTCTTTCGTACCGAGGTTTCATTTATGCCTGGCGGTGCTCTGACCCGTTTGCTCATCACCTCATCATATGCGTGTTTCTCAACATTGACAACGAATCTTCAAAGGTTCCAGATGATTTCATCTGGAGTTTTGTAGTTGCACGATTTTTTAGATTGATTGTGCGATGTTTTTGAAGATATTCCTGATTTTATTCAAGTTGTTTTATTCTTTCTCTAAATCATCAAGGTGTGTATATCTACTCGCTTGGCAGCGAGGTGTGATGATTCTCCATTGAATACAACGCGTCTAAGTCCATTTTATCTGTTGAAACTAATCCAAAACCAGACAGAGTAGGCTCAACCTTTTGGACTATCACTCACGGTTTCATTAAGTTACTTCACATGAAACATTTCTTTCATTTATGTCCTTGCGGCGCTGAACGTGTCGCAAGCAATTATTTGCCCAGTTACCGATTTAATGTCAGTGCATGCCTGATTTAATGTGTCAATGTTGCACAATGATTAGAGCCAGCTGTAGCAACACTCACTCTGTTACAAGATTTTTTTTAATTTCTCAGGTGGCTCGTCCTGAGCCGCTGGGCGCCAGTGGCTCCACAAATGACCTCGCAGAACTCGTGTCCGCCAGCAGGTCAGTCTGCCGTGAAATAAATTCATCCTATTCAATAGTTTTCTCTTCGCTCGTGACAAAGAAAGCGATTCCTCCTGTATTTGAGGGGGATCTGATACTCTTCTACCCTTCACTGCACGGAAAAAATAAACAAGTTTGGTTATGTTACGTGAGAGAATAATTATTTCGTATTCTTCATGAATTGGTCACTACAGTGCAATATATAATCTCTGATTGAAATGCCGTGCCTGCTGCTTATTATTTAAATCACCTAAAGGTGGCATCCTTCCTTTACACGACGACAGACATTCTCTCGTCATCCATCTGTCCGTTTCATCCAAGGGATGACATGATTGACATTGCTCAAAAGACTATCTTAACGAGCGAAGTTGTGTAAACTATTATTACAGTTTCACATTTTCTAATTTATTACGAAATTGATGCTGCAGGTTTGTTCAATGTATAGAAGAAAAATCAAAATGTGTTTTCGATTAATACCTAAGAAAAATCTTCATTTAAATTTTTTCGCTCTATATCTCAACTCATCGTAAATTTAATTGATATTATTTTTTCAGAAGCTTTACCCTGATATAATACAGGAAAAAAAATCGATATGGTGTCAACTTCCGGGCGGGAAAAGTCGAGTATTTTTCTTATGAAGACTCGTCATAACGAATTTTCTTTCGCTACAGTACATAACACGTTGCTCGACTGAGTGGCGCACCTAACAACAGCAGTCACTCATCCAATCAGGGAGCTGCTCGTCCAAAAGGGGAGATGGGCTATTCACCCAAGGATTGAGGATGGAGTGGGAGTAGTTGGCATGAAAGTTCAAAATGTATCAATGACGGTTTACAGGATAACAAGTTTATCAAAATTCGGGGGAGCGGAGCTCCGTAGATTTGATTTTTTTTTCTGATAGTTCATTATAGCTTCACCCCGCTGATAGTTAGGACCTCAACGAAGATTTTAAAGTTTTATTTTCTAACTCAATGCACACTTTGGATAAACCATAATTTTCAACGTGATATGTGTAATAAATTCAAATTTGAAATTTGTCTTCCATGAGTGATCCTGAAAATGTTTATTATTAGTTATTAGTTACTTGTTTACTGTCCTTTCAACTAGAGTGATTCAGAAACACGTTATTTATTTTTAATTTTGAAACGTTATGCAATTATTGCAGGGAAGTACGTCGGCGCTAATTGTTCAGTTACCTGGTTATAACGTTACTTAATTAAACGATTCTGCTGTTCCCACTGTTCCCATCACTAAGTTAGCTCTCTTGTATTGACTTTGCAGAAAGCACAATGTAAATGTCGACAACGACGACACCGCCGATTCGAACAAGATCAAGTATAGAAAGACGTCCCCCTTTGTGACCCCTACTGTCCGCTCCTTGTCTTTGTACAGCAGCCGCCAAAAGTATTGCCTTGTCAGCCTGTCCGCCAGCTCCCCATCCGGTTCATCAATCGTCAGCAAGAGATCCGTTAGAAGTGACAGGAAGGGATCGGAGAGAGGTGATGATTGGAGCTCAGCCTGTGGTGGGTTGAGGAGAGGGGCACCGGAGGGTGAGAGCCAGAGTGGGCTCAACACCCTTCGTGAGGTGAGCCAGCGGCACTCCATCGCAGCCCTCCCTCGCGAGTCCCCCGACTCTCGCCAGCTGCGAAACAGAGAATTGAGCCATGACAGAATCAGAGAGCCGTCCAGAGACCGGTTCCGGGGGGACATCAGGCTCAACGAGCCACTCCAGGCCACTCAGCGGAGGCTAAGAATTCCCGAGAAGTCGCCTAGAAACTCAAGATGCAATCGGAATATGAATAAGGATAAGAGAACACGTAAAGAATACTTGGAAGCTACGTCGAAGAAAGAGATGAAACGCCAAACAGAACCAATTTACGAGCGACTCAAAGGGTCAAGTTTTGACTCGAGCAGAGGAGCTTCTGTCTATGACAACGCTCTTTACATGAGCATGAAGGACTCAGAAACTCCCTGTGAAAATAACGAAACGCCACTAATAGACCTCTATAAAGAGACACATTCAATTTACTCTATACCGAAAGCGAGTGATTCAATACTAATGGATCTAACCCTGTCATCTTTCCAAGATAATTTATACGAGAATATGTTGTATCTCCCCATGTCTGATGTCACCAAAGCATCTGTTCACCCAAATACGAACAATCAAAGAAGACCCTTGCCACCTCCTCCCGTCAGCGACGCTTTAACATCAAAGATGCGTGGAGTTACCTCTGCAAGTTTAGAAAACATCGCCAGCGCAACACCAGGCAAAACATCCCCTGCAACATCCCTACAACACATGCAGAGTAAATGCGAAATGACTCCGAAGAAGCAACGAACTTCTTCTGCTGACGGTGCGCGATCCTGCTCGAAACCCATGAATATTTTACAGAGTGCACTGAAGGAGTTGAGGAGCTTTAAGAAGGCTAACAAGACAGCTGGCCAACACGTGCGTGCCGCATTGCCTCTCCCCGATGAAATACCGACCCGCCATGGCCAGCGGCCTCTCCTACCCCTGCCACCCTCACCCAGTCACTCGAGTGTTGCCAGTCAAACAGAATGCGCTGTCGTTGGCGATAGCCAACCAATGAACCAAATTGCGAGCCAATTCGCCACCACGAGCAAGATCAATAGAACTGATATTATTCGTCAATCTAAAATACGCCTCAATATGCGAATGGAGCAGCAAGCAGGGAACGACGGCAGAAGCAATGACTGGTCCTTTCACAGCGACAGCAGCGAGGCCCGCTCGACTCCTTGCATTCAGTACTTCAGTGACAACCTCGACAGCGGTGTATCGGAGGGTGTCACCACACCACTCATGAGTCCCTCCAGCGCCTCTCGCAGCCCTTCTGGGGCCCATAGCAACTCCTCAAACGCACCCGACAGTCCTCCTTACAACTCATGCAGCCCTTCTGAGTTCCCTCTCAGTGACAGCCTCCTCGGGGAGCCCTGCACTCCGCTCTCCATGCAAGACCTGTCGCTAAGCAATGAGAAGTCATTGGTGGGGTTGGAAAACGATAATTGTTCCCGTGTGTCTCGGTTTAATTTGTACGAAAACATCTCTCATGACGTGACAGACCCTAGATTTCTAGAAAGTATGCTAACAATGAGACAACTTCAGCGGCAGGTTTCTCAAAGTGAAACTATGAGTGTGCTATTTACACCACAAATATCTGCCTCAAACTGCAGGGATGTGAGCAAAATGCTTCTCAGTGCGGTGGGGAGAAATCTTTTTGCGGAGTTTAGTGATGTGAGTGCCGTTACTTGCATCGATAGACCATATTTTGAACAAACGCTTCTTTCACCAATGCAAAGGCATTCAATATCTGGGTTGGAGGATATTTCCCGTAGAGTTGTAAAGCAGAATAATGAAAAAGATATTTCCTTTTGGGGATCGATTGATGGTTCACTGTCTCCTGAACTTCCTGCCATAAGAAAGTCTCTTTCTCTGAGTTCTATCGCTGACGTTCCACTAATAACATCCGTAAGCGAAATTCTAAAGGATCTTGAAGACAGACGGCATCTGAGAAATAACAAGAGATACGCCCACTGGCCATTTTCTCAAGACACAAACGTAGTTGAACAGAAGTCTCAGAAAAAAACAGTCTGTGTTGCCCAAAATGGAACAGGTAACACGAGTAGGGGGTTGGTGGGGTTAGTGGGAGAGCAGGGGGTGGGAGTGACCATTGATCGGTCTGTTGAAGCAGGTAACCAGGCGAACACATCACAATGGTCTGAGGAGCCGTCCCGTGACCATCTTTTCCTCCGCACTCCTGGTAAGATGACACTTCAGCTTCCGGAGCTGCAGCAACAGGGCACAACCCGCATGGCTGGAGGCGGGGCTTCAGTGCCTCAGCGGACTCCGCGTCGAGAGGACGTGCCACAGGATCACGTACCAACGCGGTTGCATGGCTGTCAGTCTCCCACGTCACCACCGTCAAAACTTACGGACAAGCAGCTTCAACGGCAAGAAGAGAGCTCATATCGACTTTTGAAACTTTTCCAAGAGTGTCCTCTGGACTGTATTGTGGAGTCCGAGGACGACGAGTGGGACAGCGGCGAATGGTCGATGCAAGCGACACTTGATGAAGACTCTTCTCGCGATCCTGCTTTACTGGAAACGAGCTCCTTCATCGCATCCCCAGAGAGTTTAGTGAAAACAAGTGTTGCAAGTGAATGTGAGGTTAGTCAAAGTGTTGATGAAAAATTACAAAGTGACTCCGATGTTAAAATGTTGGCTAAATTTAGAAAATCGTTCCGTAGCAAAAAAAATCAAAGTGAACCTAAAATGGGAGTATTTATGTTTGTTAATAATCCAATGTATCTAAGCCCAGAGGGGAAAAAAGAAGCAAAGGTGATTAGTTCAGGGTGTGGAAATAGTAATTGGTACTGCAACAACCCGACATATTCTTCTCCAGAACTTGTACGAAATCGTGTTCGGTCGTACACAAAAACCCAAAATGATACTTTTCAGTGTGAGAAAGAAAACATAAAAAATTTGTGTCTAGCGCAACATGCAACCCAGCGCCCTTTACAGTCCCAGCGCCCTTTACAGTCTCAGCGCCCTTTACAGTCCCAGTGCATCATCGGAGCCCCAATGCTGCAGTGCAATCCATGTTACGAGTCTGCGGACTCTGCCAGAATCCGACCGCGACCAATCTCTTACCGCAGGGATGCCAATTACCTCGAACCAATCGACGTTAATTTGCCCAACGGTAGAGTGCCGCCTGTCACTGGCGTACCTCAACCTTCCTCTGTGACTCATATTCAAACAGACCCTCTCAACCAATCGGCACACCCGATTGACATGGATAAGTTCCTTGAGCACGAGTACTGTACCATCCCCGGCGACGAAGAGTCCGACTCTTGGATCACTCAGTCTTCAGGATCCCAACAGCCTGGATCGCCTGCCGCACGTCGGCTTCTGCCCTTCGAGGAATCGGAGTTCTTATCCTGCGAGGCCCGAAAGAAAGAGGCCCCGACACCATCACGAATATGGCGAGAAAACAGCAAATCCAATCATTTGTACAATAACATCCATTGCCACCACCAGCTGCCGTGTTTGGACCCAGTTGGAATAGTTCCTCCTGACCGCTTGGCTCGAGCATCGCCTCGAACTCCGCGAGCAGTTAAGCGCTCGAGCAGACTCAGAGACCAGGTGAGTAAAGAAGAGGTCGTTCGCTCATATTTTTCATATAGTTCTCGCAAAAACCGTTTGTATCGGGATTAGAATACGTTTTATAAGCAATTCCAATAAACGAGAATTTAATTTGTTACCAAATTTAAATACATATAATCTATGTTCGGTATATGATGATGGCAACATTTTTTTTCTTTCCCAGGCGCCATCAAGCAACAGTCCCCCCACTATTCCTCCACCTCTTCCCTCACGCCTCCGAGAGCAGTGGCGGCACCGGGCCGTCCCCAACCCGGAGGGCAATGCTGGGCCCAACTCCTCCAGTTCTGGCGGCACTGAGCCTATCGCTTTTCAGCTCCCTCCGGATGGTGTCTATGAAAGCCTTAGCCAAGTGAACTCCCGGTTAGAACATCCTGTCGTCGATCAAAATATTGAAAATATAATTAACTCCTATCAGGTTACAAAAAAATCTAAAAACAGTGTCACGTCATTACATAAACACGTTCTACAAGCCACCGTAAGGGGTCGTTTACTTTCAAATTACAATGAAAATTCAGCTGCTAATAGTCAGCCTCTGCGCCCACCCCGGTCAGAAAATTCAACCCCTGGACGACCTGCCCTTTTACCTCGGACGCCCCCCATTGCTCCTCGTACCCCCAAGACCCCCTCCAGAAGGTGCTGCCGCGTGGGAGCGCCGTCAATCGCCACCCCCAGGACAGCAAAAAACGGATTGACGTCCCTGGGGCGGGGGCGGTGCACCCCCTCGCACCGTCCACACAGCAAGTACCGCGCCAGGGACGTCCTGCAGGGCAAGGGTGAGTAAAGGGTACAGAGTGCGGGAACTGGGATTAGTATGGGCTGCCGAGCAAGGGTTAGTACAATTGGTGTGGTGATTAATAAGGGTTGCCGAGCAAGGGTTAGTACAATTGGTGTGGTGATTAATAAGGGCTCCCGAGCAAGGGTTAGTACAATTGGTGTAGTGATTAATAAGGGCTGCCGAGCAAGGGTCAGTACAATTGGTGTGGTGATTAATAAGGGCTGCCGAGCAAGGGTTAGTACAATTGGTGTGGTGATTAATAAGGGCTGCCGAGCAAGGGTTAGTACAATTGGTGTAGTGATTAATAAGGGCTGCCGAGCAAGGGTTAGTACAATTGGTGTGGTGATTAATAAGGGCTGCCGAGCAAGGGTTAGTACAATTGGTGTAGTGATTAATAAGGGCTGCCGAGCAAGGGTCAGTACAATTGGTGTAGTGATTAATAAGGGCTGCCGAGCAAGGGTCAGTACAATTGGTGTAGTGATTAATAAGGGCTGCCGAACAAGGATTAGTAGTACAATTGGTGGGGTGAACCCTTACTTGGACTTACTCTCTGTGCAGCAGTTAAAGCGCACTAGGCGTGGCAGGATGAGTCAATACAGCCTTGGGTGGGCTGCAAGGTTAGGGCAAAGGTCGTCTGTACGTGGGAAGTACGGGGTAGAGCAGGAGTACGGGGTAGAGCAGGAGTACGTGGTAGAGCAGGAGTACGGGGTAGAGCAGGAGTACGGGGTAGAGCAGGAGTACGGGGTAAAGCAGGAGTACGGGTAGAGCAGGAGTACGGGGTAGAGCAGGAGTACGTGGTAGAGCAGGAGTACGGGGTAGAGCAGGAGTACGTGGTAGAGCAGAAGTACGGGGTAGAGCAGGAGTACGGGGTAGAGCAGGAGTACGGGGTAGAGCAGGAGTACGGGGTAGAGCAGGAGTACGGGGTAGAGCAGGAGTAAGGGGTAGAGCAGGAGTACGGGGTAGAGCAGGAGTACGGGGTAGAGCAGGAGTACGGGGAAGAGCAGGAGTACGGGGTAGAGCAAGAGTACGGGGTTTGGCATGGGCTGCAGGACAAGGAGAACTACATGGCAGGTAGTAAGGGTACGGGGCTCGTAATTGGCTGCAGTGTAAGGGTGAGTATCCAGCAAGGTAGGGTACAGGGAAAGGGTGAATACAGGGTAGAGTCGGCCGCACGGTCGAGGCAAAGGCAGTAGCTGCCTCAGTAGAGGAATGGTGACACGAGCGCAAGTGTTGGTGTTAAACATCACTTGGGATTGGTGGGTGGGAGCGAGGTTTGATGACCGATCCTCTCTGGTGCTGGTGAGTGCTGATTGAGCGTACCTTGAAGCGTGCAAGGAAAGGAAGAGTAGAGGTGTAACTTTTCTTTTCGGTTGCGTGTATTTCCAATGCCACTTGCATCATCCAACACATCTACTAAGACGCGACAGTTTTCCGGGCCCCCCCACGAGTATCTCGAGCCGGTTCCTCACATTGACGCACAGAGTTTCCCTTATTGCTCACTGGTTGTGGGATTACTCACACTAAACGCACTCAGCTGCCGATGAAATGTTCTCTGAACAGTGGCTCATCAAGTGAATGAAGCTAAGGTGCCATGTGGAGGAGCATGGCACCTTAGCTACCGCTCCATTGTTGCGCCACTGTTCAGAGGTGTCATGCGGAGGGCAGGCACCTTAGCTACCGCTCCATTGGTGCGCCACTGTTTAGAGGTGTCATGCGGAGGGCATGGCACCTTAGCTACCGCTCCATTGGTGCGCCACTGTTTAGAGGTGTCATGCGGAGGGCAGGCACCTTAGCTACCGCTCCAT
>SDVV010038072.1:0-10772 GCA_016164225.1 Gammarus roeselii
GGGTGTGCGTTGTATCGTGTCAGGGTATGCGTTGTATCGTGTCAGGGTATGCGTTGTATCGTGTCAAGATATGCGTTATATCGTGTCAGGGTATGCGCATATCGTGTCAGGGTATTCATTGTATCGTGTCAAGGTATGCGTTATATCGTGTCAAGGTTTGCGTTGTATCGTCTCAAGGTAAGCATTATAACGTATCAGGGTATGCGTTGTATCGTGTCAGGGTATGCGTTATATCGTGTCAGGGTATGCGTTGTATCGTGACAAAGTATGTGCTATATCGTGTCAGGGTATGCGTTGTATCGTGTCAGGGCATGCGTAAATCGTGTCAGGGTATGCGTTGTATCATGTCAAGGTATGCGTTGTATCGTGTCAGGGTATGCGTTATATCGTGTCAGGGTATGCATTATATCGTGTCAGGGTATGCGTTATATCGTGTCAGGGTATGGTTTGTATCGTGTCAGGGTATGCGTTATATCGTGTCAGGGTTTGCATTATATCGTGTCAGGGTATGCGTTGTATCCTGTCAAAGTATGCGTTATGTCGTGTCAGGGTATGCGTTGTATTGTGTCAGGGTATGCGTGATATCGTGTCAGGGTTTACTTTGTATCGTGTCAGGGTTTGCGTTATATCGTGTCAGGGTATGCGTTGTATCGTGTCAGGGTATGCGTTATATCGTGTCAGGGCATGCGTTGTATCGTGTCAGGGTATGCGTTGTATCGTGTCAAGGTATGCCTTATATCGTCTCAAGGTATAGGTTGTATCGTGTCAAGGTATGCGTTATATCGTGTCAAGGCATGCGTTATATCGTGTCCAGGGTTTGCGTTGTATCGTGTCAGGGTATGCGTTGTATCGTGTCATGGTATGCGTTATATTGTGTTAGGGTATGCGTTGTATCGTGTCAGGGCATGCGTATATCGTGTCAGGGTATGCGTTGTAACGTGTCAGGGTATGCGTTGTATCGTGTCAGGATATGCGTTATATCGTGTCAGGGTATGCATTATATCGTGTCAGGGTATGTGTTCGATCGTGTCAAGGTATGCGTTTGATCGTGTCAAGGTATGCTTTATTTCGTGTCAGGGTATGCGTTGCATCGTGTCAGGACATGCGATATATCGTGTCAAGGTAAGCATTGTAACGTATCAGGGTATGCGTTGGATCGTGTCAGGGTATGCGTTGTATCGTGTCAGGGTATGCGTTGTATCGTGACAAAGTATGTGCCATATCGTGTCAGGGTATGCGTTGTACCGGGTCAGGGTATGCGTTATATCGTGTCAGGGTATGCGTTGTATCGTGTCAGGGCATGCGTATATCGTGTCAGGGTATGCGTTGTATCGTGTCAGGGTATGCGTTGTATCGTGTTAGGGTATGCGTTATATCGTGTCAGGGTATGCATTATATCGTGTCAGGGTATGCGTTATATCGTGTCAGGGTATGCGTTATATCGTGTCAGTGTATGCGTTGCATCTTGTCAGGTATGCGTTATATCGTGCCAGGGTATGCGTTGCATTGTGTCATGGAATGCGTTATATCGTGTCAGGGTATGCGTTGCATCATGTCAAGGTATGCGTTATATCGTGTCAGTGTGTGCGTTTTATCGTGCCAAGGTATGCGTTATATCCTGTCAAGGTATGCGTTGTATCGTGTCAGGTATGAGTTGTATCGTGTCAGGGTATGCGCTGAATCGTGTCAAGGTATGCGTTTTATCGTGTCAGGGTATGCGTTGTATCGTGTCAGGGTAAGTGTTATATCGTGTCAAGGTATGCGTTATGTCGTGTCAGGGTTTACGTTGTATCGTGTCAGGGTTTGCGTTATATCTTGTCAGGGTATGCGTTGTATCGTGTCAGGGTATGCGTTATATCGTGTCAGGGTATGCGTTTTATCGTGTCACGGTATGCGTTGTATCGTGTCAAGGTATGCGTTATATCGTGTCAGGGTTTGCATTGTATCGTTTCAGGGTATGCGTTGTATCGTGTAAGGATATGCGTTATATCGTGTCAGGGTATGCGCTACATCGTGTCAGGGTATTCGTTGTATCGTGTCAAGGTATGCGTTTTATCGTGTCAAGGTTTGCGTTGTATCGTCTCAAGGTAAGCATTATAACGTATCAGGGTATGCGTTGTATCGTGTCAGGGTATGCGTTACATCGTGTCAGGGTATGCGTTGTATCGTGACAAAGTATGTGCTATATCGTGTCAGGGTATGCGTTGTATCGGGTCAAGGTATGCGTTATATCGTGTCAGGGTATGCGTTGTATCGTGTCAGGGCATGCGTAAATCGTGTCAGGGTATGCGTTGTATCATGTCAGGGTATGCGTTGTATCGTGTCAGGGTATGCGATATATCGTCTCAGGGTATGCATTATATCGTGTCAAGGTATGCGTTATATCGTGTCAGGGTATGCGTTATATCGTGTCAGTGTATGCGTTGCATCTTGTCAGGTATGCGTTATATCGTGCCAGGGTATGCTTTGCATCGTGTCAGGGTATGCGTTAAATCGCGTCAGGGTATGCGTTGTATCGTGTCAGGGTATGCGTTATATCGCGTCAGGGTATGCGTTATATCGCGTCAGGGTGTGCGTAGTATCGTGTCAGGGTTTGCGTTGAATCGTGTCAGGGTATGCGTTGTATCGTGTCAGGGTGTGCGTTATATCGCGTCAGGGTATGCGTTATATCGCGTCAGGGTGTGCGTTGTATCGTGTCAGGGTATGCTTTAGATTGTGTCAGGGTATGCGTTGTATCGTGTCAGGGTATGCGTTGTATCGTGGCAGGGTATGCGTTGTATCGTGTCAGGGCATGCGTTATATCGTGTCTGGGTATCCGTTGTATCATGTCAGGGTATGCGTTGAATTGCGTCTGGGTATGCGTTGTATCGTGTCAGGGTATGCGTTGTATCGTGCCAAGGTATGCTATATATCGTGTCAGGGTATGCGTTGTATCGTATCAGGGTATGCATTGTATCGTGTCAAGGTATGCGTTATATCGTGTCGGGGCGTGCGTTGTATCGTGTCAAGGTAAGCGTTATATCATGTCAGGGTATACGTTGTATCGTGTCAAAGTTGGCGTTATATTGTGTCAGGGTATGCGTTGTATCGTGTCAGGGTATGCGTTATATCGTGTCAGGTAGGTATGCGTTGTATTCGTGTCAAAGTATGAGCTATATCGTGTTAGGGTAACCATTGTATCGTGTCAAGGTATGCCTGCGTTTTGTCGTGTCAGGGTATGCGTTGTATCGTGTCAAGATAAGCGTTGTATCGTGTCAGGGTATGCGTTGTATCGTGTCAGGGTATGAGATACATCGTGTTAGGGCATGCGTTGTATCGCGTCAGGGTATGCGTTGTACCGTGTCAGGGTATGCGTTATATCGTGTCAGTAGATGCGTTGTATCGTGTCAGGTATGCGTTATATCGTGTCAGGGTATGCGATGCATCGTGTCATGGAATGCGTTACATCGTGTCAGGGTATGCGTTGTATCGTGTCAATGTATGCGTTATATCGTGTCAGGGTAGGCGTTGTATCGTGTCAAGGTAAGTGTTGTATCGTGTCAAGGTATGCATTTTATTGTGTAAGGGTATGCGTTATGTCGCCTCAGGGTATGCGTTATATCGTGTCAAGGGTATGCGTTGTATCGTGTCAAGGTATGCGTCATATCGTGTCAAGGTATGCGTCTTAACGTGTCAAGGTCTGCGTTATATCGTGTCAGGGTGTGCGTTATATCGTGTCAGTGTATGCGTTATATCGTGTCAGGGTATGCGTTGTATCGTGTCAGGGTTTGCGTTGCATCGTGTTAGGGTATGCATTATATCGCGTCAGGGTATACGTTATATCGCGTCAGGGATTGCGTTGTATCATGTCAGGGTATTCGTTGTATCGTGTCAGGGTATGCGTTGTATCGTGTCAGGGTATGCATCGTATCGTGTCAGAGTATGCGTTGTATCGTGTCAGGGTATGCGTTGTATCGTGTCAGGGTATGCGTTGTATCGTGTCAGGGTTTGCGTTGCATCGTGTTAGGGTATGCATTATATCGCGTCTGGGTATATGTTATATCGCGTCAGGGATTGCGTTGTATCATGCCAGGGTATACGTTGTATCGTGTCAGGGTATGCGTTGTATCGTGTCGGGGTATGCATCGTATCGTGTCATGGTATGCGTTGTATCGTGTCTGGGTATGCGTTGTATCGTGTCAGGGTATGCGTTGTATCGTGTCAGGGGATGCGTTATATCGCATCAGTGCATTCGTTATACCGTGTCAGAGTATGCGTTGTATCGGGTCAGGGGATGCGTTGTATCGTGTTAGGGTATGCGTTATATCGTGTTAGGGTATGCGTTATATCGTGTCAGGGTGTGCATTGTATCGTGTCAGGGTATGCGTTATATCGCATAAGGGTATGTGTTATATCGCGTCAGGGTATGCGTTGTATCGTGTCAGGGTGTGCGTTGCATCGTGTCAGGGTATACGTTGTATCGTGTCAGGGTATGCGTTGTATCGTGTCAGTGTATGCGTTGTATCGTGTCAGAGTATGCGTTGTATCGTGTTAGGGTATGCGTTGTATCGTGTCAGGGTATGCGTTGTATCGTGTCAGGGTATGCGTCACCCGGACATCGTGACGAAAACTGTAATTAATCCGACCAAACTAAATAGTGATGAAGCTGCTCAATACTCAATATTTGTAGTTGAAAAAGTGGACCACTATAGTAGTCTTGCACCAACCCACCCGCTGAAGCCACATTTCGAACAATAAAATATTGCAGCGAAGCTAAACAAGCATGTGGAAACAAATATGCAGTGTTCAAATAGGTATTCTCCTTTGCAATACGACAATTATTCATCCATATTCGATGAAAAGATGCCTCTGCAATCATCCCAAAGTGACACCAACTGTCCTGTAAGTAAAAACAAATGACTAGATGCACAAACTGTTCAAGCAGAAAGCAGCAACCACACCTCAGCAACCATGTCTGAAAATACCCATCAGAACCAAAATAATATCGTAATCAAACATATAGACGTTAGAAGCTTAGGAACGAAGATAGATCACATCAAAATGATGATGAAGGAGGACTCAATTGACATTCTATGTCTGACAGAAACCTGGCTGGAATCTGACAATAACACTTCCTCCATCGAGATTGACGGCTTCAATGTTTATAGAAAAGATAGAGAAAGGAAAGGATGTGGAACCGTGATTTATGTGCGAGGAGAATATACCTCTTCTCAAGTAATGGCTAACGACAGCATTGAATTTGATGACCTTTGGTTGAACATCCAGGTACGAAAAAACAGATCGCTTGTTGTTGGTTCTCTTTACAGACCATCCAAACCCTGTGTACAGTCTTTCCGATATATCGAAGAAAGATTTCGAGAAGCTATTCGCTTAGGAAAAACGCTTTACATTTTGGGAGTTTTCAATGATGATCAATTGAAATTTGAATCCAACAATATGAAGCCGATTTTAGAAAGACTAGGGCTGCAACAGCTCATAAAAAGTGCAAGAAGAATTACACCCGAATCCCAAACTGTATTGGATCTGATCATAAGTAACAATCAGTCTTCCATTGTTACCACAGACGTGGAACCCATTTCATCCTCGGATCACCATAAAATAAACTGCAACATTAACATAAAAAAAGAAAGAAATATGTATACAAAATAACCTGTCGCACGAAAATAAATTACACCGCGTATAATTTCAGAGCACAACTTGTGGCAAACGTCGAGAGGATAAAACCGATACATAGCACAAATAACGTCACAGAGCAAGCATAATTAATCACAGACTATCTTCTCACATGTCTGAACGCTGTGGCGCCAACGGAAACTAAATCAATGGAATGCATGCCGGTTAAATGGATCACAGAAAAACTGCAAAACGAAATTGCACTAAAAAAATATCTCAAACACAGAGCAAAACGAAGCCTCGCTTGGTTACAATTATTTCGAATTCAAAATAGAAGAGTGAAACGAGAAGTCACAATGGCAATCATTAAAAACCATGATGAGGAACTAGAACAGTGCAAAAACATTCAAAAATAAACGTGGAATGTAGTGAAAAGAATTGTTCCCTACAAAATACATACCACCTCGCCTATTTATCCGAATACTCAATCAACTTCAGAGAAATTTAAAAACTACTTCGATGGAGTTGGGAAACAGGTTTTTGATGAGGTAACCCAGGAAGCTTATCAAGGATTACAGAGCGATGCAACAGATACATGGAGTCCAAAAGCTTTCGATGGAGACAGCGACCAAGATACAAACGTCAAGTTTCAACCAAAGCAATTTTCGCAGTACGAAGTAAAACGAGCTGTATTTGCCTTGATGAAGACAAATTCTACGGGAATAGATGGTTTAGCCCTACAATATCTGAAAGACAGCCTTATAGTTACCCTGCTTTATATCAGCACAGTTATAAACACCTCTATAGTAAGTGAAATTTTTCCAGAGATCTGGAAGCAATTCATCTGGGGAGAATCTGGGGACATGAATAAACCATCCAACTTTAGACCGATCAGTCTTACGCCTGTCCTATCCAAGATTATAGAAAAGGTAATATCTATCCAATTGATTGATTACCTCGAATCAAACAAGCTATTCAATGACTGCCAGTATGCTTATCGGCGAAAATTGTCAACAGAAGACGCACTTATGAGCATCACTGAAGATCTGTACAAAAACTTTGATGAGGGGCAGATATCTCTGCTGGTATTGCTAGACTTATCGAAAGCATTCGACAGTGTAATCCATACAAATCTTTTTGGCAAGCTCCGCAACATCGGAATAGACCCTATTTGGTTCGAAAGTTATCTGATGAATCGGCAACAATCACTTAAACTTGATAACACAACTATGTAAAATTCGACCACAGTTGCCTTTTGGGTCCCTCAAGGTTCGATACTTGGCAGTTTGTTGTTCCTGGTTTTTGTAAATGACATCGACTGTATATTACCAAAAAATTAAGCAAAAATTTTTATGTACGCCGATGATGCTTGAATATTGCTTTTCCGAAAGCCGTCGGATCTGAATGCACTGAAAGACGACGCTGAGACAGCCGTAACTAATCTGAAATCTTGGTATGATAAAAATGGACTCAAGCTCAGCTCGTAAAAAACACAACGCATCTTGTTCGGCTCGAACTCAAAAAGGAAAGCAGTTCCAATGAATTTTTATATCAGGATAGGCAAATCTAACATCCCTGTTGAAGAAAAAGTTATAAGTCTGGGAGTATGGTTTGATCCCGATCTTTCCTTCAAACACCACGTAAGTACTCTGTATTCCAAGCTGAATGGAACACTTTTGTTCCTAAATTCTGTAAAAAAAAATAGGATTTCAAATCGAGATTACTGATTGTCCACGCTTTAGTATTTTCTCACATTAACTACTGTCTTTCAATTTGGGGGAAATGCACCAAAACTCAAAGAGAAAAAGTACATCGCTGTATAAACTTTGCGGCAAGAATACCATGCGATGTTAACCACCGAAAACGAGACCACGTAAGTCCTCTCCTCGAAAAATTACAATGGCTCAATATCGACAACAAACTGGCACTCCATGAGTGTATCAGAATTCATAAAGATCTTCTAGAAATACATTTACCGGCAGCCAAAGGCACATATGTTCTCGAGGTGAAAAGAACAATCGGTTCACAAGAAATAATGATAATCTGCACGTTGAACACAGGAGAACAGAAACTGCCTGTCGAGCTTTTTCGATCACTGGACCAAAATTCTGGAACAACCTCCCAACAAGCCTCAAGAATCTTGAATCCAACAAGTCCTTCAATAATATGCTTAATGAACATCTGTTGACCGATCAATTCCAATCGGTAACTTTGCCAACAAATAAAAGCTAAATTCATAATACCAGTAACCAGAAAATGCATTTCTGTTTCTTGAGCGACCACCACCATACCTCTCATCATTGAGACACCACCTAATCGTTTTTACTCAGACGATACATATGTTTTCTATGTTGCTACCGATCACAATTGTTTTCGCCAATTACCAAAAATGTTAACTAGCGTTTTGTCTATTTCTATGTTTTAAATGTTCCAGTCGTTTTAGTATAATTAAAATACGAACTCAGTTTTTTCTAGGAACGATAAGCAGCTTCTAACTTGACAAAGGTTAACTTGATTTTAATATAATTAATTGAACTATTTCTAACAATTACCGAACCATTTTTGATGATAAAATGATTACCTTATAATCTAACATTTTGCTTTGTCTTCTCTAACTTGTCTTCTATATCTTCTATAACTCCAGCATTGTACTATCCAACTTGTGTACTCTAGCATTGTACTATCCAACTTGTGTACTCCAGCATTGTACTATCCAACTTGTGTACTCCAGCATTGTACTATTTCTGATGGTCAGTCATTTAATCATTTCCTAGCGGTCCTGCAGTGTGTATATTGTATATTCAGTTGTTTGGTATGTAGCTTATGTATAACTTTTTTTGCATAACTTATGTCGCCTATTCACCCCTGTATTATTAATACAATGGTTTAGACCCATCTTTACAATATGTTAGCGTCTTTCGATTTCCCAACCCTATTTTGTATTCATATTTTCTGTATAATTCATGTTGTCCATCCACATCTCTATCATCGTAAAATAATGTAGACTACTCATTACAATATGTTAGCACATTTTGATGTCCCAAGCCCATGTTCTCGGGTCTCTAACCACATGCATGCATGATTTGCCACCACATACATATACTTGTTATTTTCCACACCCATGTATTCCATTATTTATCCTCCCCAAGTATTTCTTTTTTCACAACCCCGCGTGTCACTGGTTTTCTCAATACTATGTAGTTGGGATTATTTTGTCAGAATATACATTTTCTGTATGTGCACAGATGATACTATTGTAAATAATATTTCGCTTCATGTAATCCAAACCGGCGGCCCCTAGAGAGGAGCTGTGACGAATTTTAAATTGAACTTTCGAGGAACGATAGGTAGCTCCCAACTTTGACAGAGGCCAACTCGACGGGACTATAATTTATTTAATCATATTTACCATTTACCGTACCATCTTTGAAGATACAATCATTGTCACATTAGCTAATATTGTGCTTCATCTTCTATAACAAGAGTATATTAATTCGATGTCTGTACTCTAGTATCGAATTAATCTGATTTCTGTACTCTAGTATGTACTCTAGTATTCTGATTGTCAAACATTTAATCATTTCCTAGCGGTCATGAAGTGTATATATTCAGTGCTATGTATATATTTTATGAATAACTTATGTAGTCTGTTCACCACTTCATTATTCATACAATGTTGTATACCCATCTTTACAATATGTTAGCGCATTTTCGTCATGAAATATGTAAATCCAGTGCTATGTATATATTTTATGTATAATTTATGTCACCTATTCAATCTTTTAGTGTTCATATTTTACCCCAGCTTTAGAATATGTTAGCGCATTTTGA
Source organism: Gammarus roeselii (assembly GCA_016164225.1). Taxonomy (NCBI): domain Eukaryota; kingdom Metazoa; phylum Arthropoda; class Malacostraca; order Amphipoda; family Gammaridae; genus Gammarus; species Gammarus roeselii. Next base: position 9,445 of record SDVV010038072.1, read on the forward strand.
TTTCCAACCCCATGTTCCCAAAATTTCTTAGCCACATGTGTTTGCGGTTTTCCCAATCCTATGTATCTCGTAATTTTCCCAACCCCATGTATTTCGTGATCGCCCCACCCCATGTATTTCGTGTCAGGCATTCTTGATTCTTACCTCAAATAAGATGTTGGCTGTCGATCAACGATTATAATATTATAATTTATAATCTGTTGCATGAAATCAGAATCGGCGGCGAATTTCAAATTGAATTTTCGTTTACATTAATTCAAATAGTGTTTACGGCAATAAAGTTTTATGTGCAATAATTTAAAAAGTGAAAACCCATTGCCAGAGGATGGAAATAAATACAGATACAGATACAGACACTAGGCCGCATTCCCCAGAAAGAGAGTGGCCGACGGCAAGGCGCACCTCACACCTCATACGCTCACACTCACACAACTCATCCCTCAACATACACTCTGGGTCACGAGTGCAGTCGTCAGCAGCAGGGCCTGACAGTTTTCACTGGTTTACCTCCGCCGCGTCATAATAACCGGCCCGCCCCCACCCACGACCATCCCGACAGCGGGATGCCAAGGGCGGGAAAGCACTCAGAGCAGCGTCAAAATCAACCATTCACAACCATTCTCCACTCATTCCTGTTCATTGCACGCTCTCTCGCCACCTCCACATTCATGTCTCTCCTTCCTAACGCCTGCTTCACACCATCCATCCACCCAAACTTCGGTCTACCTCTAGGCCTGCGACCACTCGCCTCCGCATTCATCACCCTCTTCACCAATCTCCCTTCATCCATCTTCTCCATGTGCCCGAACCATCTCAGCACACGCGAATTCACTCTGTCCTCCTACTTCTTCACCATCCGTGTTCTGATTCGAACCACGTCGTTGGTGATCCAGTCTCTCCGCGTTACTCCAGCCATGCTCCTTAAACATTTCATCTCGAAAACATTCAACCTTCTTCTCTCCTCTGCTCTCACCCCCAAGCCTCAGCTCCGTAAAGCACAGTTGATACAACAACACCCTCATACAGACCCCTCTTTTCTTCCATCCCCAACGTCCCACAGCTCATTACACTCTTTAGTGCACCCAATACTTTACATCCCTCCTTCATTCGCGCCTCCACTTCCGTTTCAACTAGTTCAGTTTTCTCCACATGGGAGCCCAGATACTTAAAACACTGAACTTCCTCCAAGAGCTCCTCATTTAGGGTGACACTAATTTTGCTCGCATCGACAGTCCTCGAGCATCTCATTACTTTACTCATACCCACGTTCACTCGAAGCTTCCTCCTCTCACATACTCTACCAAACTCAGACACTAGCCTACATAGCT
>SDVV010038073.1:0-10772 GCA_016164225.1 Gammarus roeselii
ACATACACATACATACACACATACATACATACATAAACATACACATACATACATACATAGATACATACATACACATAAACATACAGACATATACATGCATACGCATATACATACATTCATACATATGCACCTTCATACACATACATACACATATACACACATATACATGCATACATATATATACACATACATATACACATATACATACATACATATATACATATATGACAATAAAGAAAAAATCAATACTTGAGTACAAAATGGGATGGATATGATTTCACTATAGAGGATAATGCACAATAAAAGTTTATGTGACGATGATTGTATCACCAAAAATGGTACGATGATTAGTGAAAATAATTCAATTAATCAAATTCGCATCGAGCTGAACTGTCAAAGCTGGAAAAACGATTAGATGGTGTCTCAATGTTGAGAGTTATTGTGGTGGTGGTTGGTTTCGGACATGCTCATGAACCGAATGCATTTTTTGGTTACTGGTAGTATGCATTTAGCTTGTGTTTGTGGGCAAAGTCACCGTTTTGAGTTGGTCAGTCAGTAGGTGTTCGATAAGCCTATTCTTGAAGGACGTGTTGGAATCAAGATTCTTGAGGCTTATTGGGAGGTTGTTCCAGGAATTTGGTCCAGTGATCGAAAAAGTTCGGCAGGCAGTTTCTGTTTTCCTGTGTTCAACGTGCAGAGTATCATTATTTCTTGTGAATCTATTGTTCTTTTCACCTCGAGAATATATGTGCCTTTGACTGCCGGGTGACTGTTTTTCTAGAAGAAGATCTTTATGAATTCTGATCGACTCATGCAGTGCCAGTTTGTTGTCGACATTGAGCCATTGAAATTTTTTGAGGAGAGGACTAACATGGTCTCGTTTTCTGTGGTTACCATCGCATTTTATTCTAGCCGCAAAGTTTAAACAACGTTGCACTTTCTCTCTTCGAGTTTTGGTGCATTTTCCCCAAATTGGAAGACAGTAGTTAATGTGAGAAAATACTAAAGCGTGGACAATCAGTAATCTTGATTTGAAATCCAATTCTTTTTTTGCGGAGTTTAGGAACAAAAGTGTTCCATTCTACTTGGAACACAGAGTAGTTACGTGGTGTTTGAAGGAAAGATCGGGATCAAACCATACTCCCAGACTTATAACTTTATCTTCAACACGAATGTCAGATTTGCCTATCTTGATGGAGAAATTCATTGGAACTGCTTTTCTTTTAGAGTTCGAGCCGAACAAGATGCATTTTGTTTTTTCAGAGTTGAGCTTGAGCCCATTTTTATCATACCAAGATTTCAGATTAGTTACAGCTGTCTCAGCGTCTTCTTTCAGCGCATTCAGATCTGACGGCTTTCAGGAAAGCAATATTTGAACATCATCGGCGCACATTACCATTTTCGCTTGATTTTTTGGTAACTTACAGTCGATGTCATTTCCAAATCCAGGAACAACAAAGGGCCAAGCATCGAACCTTGAGGGACCCCAAAGGCAACTGTGGCCGAATTGGACAGAGTTGCGTTATCGAGTTTAACTGATTGTAGTCGATTCGTCAGATAACTTTTGAACCAAGTAGGGTCGATTCCAATGTTGCGGAGCTTGCTAAAAAGAATTGTATGGCTCACACTATCGAATTCTTTCGATAAGTCTAGCAATACCAGCAGAGATACCTGCCCCTCATCAAAGTTTTTGTACAGATCTTCAGTGATGCTCATAAGTGCGTCTTCTGCTGACAAATTTCGCCGATACGCATACTGGCAGTCGTTGAACAGCTTGTTTGATTCTAGGTAATCAATCCATTGGACGGATATTACCTTTTCTAGAATCTTGGATAGAGCAGGCAGAAGACTGATCGGTCTAAAGTTGGATGGGTCTTTCTTGTCCCCTGATTAATGAATTGCTTTCATGATTGCATGCTTCCAGATCTCTGGAAAAGTTTCACTTGCTCTGGAGGTGTTAATAACTGCGCTGATGTAAGGCAAGGTATTTATAAGGCTGTCTTGCAGATATTGTATGGGGATAAGCCATCTATTCCCGTAGAATTAGTGTTCCTCAAGGCAAATACAGCTCGTTTTACTTCGTATTGCGATACTTGCTTTGGTTTCCATTTGAGGTTTGCTTTTTGGTCACTGTCTCCATCGAAAGCTTTTGGACTCCATGTACCTGTTGCGTCGCTCTGAAATCCTTGATATGCTTCGTGGGTAACCTCTTCAAAAACTTGTTTCCCAACTCCAGCGAAGTAGTTGTTAAACTTCTCTGAAGCTGCTTGAGAATTCGGATAAGTAGGCGAAGTGATCTTGTTTTTGGTAGGGAACAATTCTTTTCAGTACACTCCACGTTTCTTTTTGATTGTTTCTGCACTGTTCAAGTTCCTCATGATGGTATTTAAATTTTGCTCTCCTGACTTCTCGTTTAACCAAGTGATGCTTCAATTCGCTCTGCGTTTGAGATACTTCTTAAGTGCAATTTCGTTTCGCAGTTTTTCGGTAATCCATTTAACCGGCATACTTTTCATTGTTTTAGTTTCCGTTGGCGCCACAGCATTCAGACATGTGAGAAGATAGTCTGTAAGTAATTGGGCTTGCTCTGTGACGTCATTTGTGCTATGCATTGGTTTTATCATCTCGACGTTTGCCACTAGTTGTGCTCTGAAATTATTCGCGGTGTAATTTCTTTTTGTACGACAGTTTTTTTTGTATACTTGTTTCTTCTCTTTTATGATGTTAATGGTGCATTTTATTTCCTGGTGGTCCGAGAAAGAATTGGGCTCTACTTCTGTAGTAACAATGGAATACGGATTGTTAGTGATGAGCAAATCCAATAGAGTTTGGGAATCGGGAGTAATTCTTGTTGCACTTTTTATGAACTGATGCAGCCTGAGTCTGTCTAAAATCGACTTCATATTGTTGGATTTCAATTTCAATTGATCATCGTTGAAATCTCCCAAAATGAACAACGTCTTTCCTAAGCGGATAGCTTCTCGAAATCTTTCTTCTACGTATTGAAAGGAATGTGCACTTGCTTTGGGTGGTTTGTAAAGAGAACCAACAACAAACGATCATTTTTTTCGTACCTGGATGTTCACCCAAAGGTCATCAACTTCATTGCTGTCATTAAGCATCACTTGAGAGGAGGTAAATTCTTCTCGCACATAAATCGCGGTTCCACCTCCTCTCCTTTTTCTATCTTTTCTACAAACATTGAAGCCATCAATCTCGATGGAGGTAGTGTTAATGTCAGATTCCAGCCAGGTTTCAGTCAGACATAGAATGTCAATTGAGTCCTCCTTCATCATCATTTTGATGTGATCCATCTTTGTTCTTAAGCTTCTAACGTTTATATGTTTAATCACGATATTATTCATGTTCTGATGGTTATTTACATACATGGTTGCTGAGGGGTGGTTGCTATTCCAAGCTTGAACAGTTTGTGCCTCTAGTCATTTTTTTTACTTAAAGGACAGTTGGTGTCACTTTGGGACGATTGCAGAGGCATCCCATCATCGAATATGGATGTATCATTGACGTATTGCAAAGGAGAATACCTATTGGAACACTGCTCATTTGTTTCCACGAGCTTGTTTCGCTTTCGCTTATGAGTGCACCAACCTTATGTTGAGTGCTCTGCAGTCATAAGGCGGCTGTGGAGCGAACGGAGATAACTACGTAACAGACAATGATATTCATAAAGAATACGAGTATATTTAACCCCTCTGCCTGTGTACCGGTTGTGTCGACTATAGGGAACAACAGCTGACCGCGTCGGTTGTAGTAAAGTGTTCGATCTGATCATAACGCATCCGACGCATGGAAACGAACAGTAGTTCTTGGGTCATGGTAAATCAAGTCCCAGTCTAATGCAACAATTACTAACCAAATTTTCACAGAGTTGATGGAGGCTATTTTTTTGTCCTGTACGTTTAATCGTTTAGCTTGAAATTCAATCTATATGCCCGTCAAATATTTTTTTTTTAGTGGATTCGGTCCTATCCGCGGGGTCAATGACCCGCGTAAATTATACAATATTTGATACGAATGAATCCTGACTGTAGTTCTTACAACAAATGAATGTGTGTCGGTTGATTGTACAGCAAACGAAGCGAATGGTACTTCCATAAAAACATCTTATATTAATAGTTTATTTCTTCAAAACCATTCAATGCAACTGTGAACGTCACAATAAATTCAGTAAGGTGTGCTCTTTCGAAACATTCTTCCTCCTCATCCGTTCCGATGTCGAGTGTGTTTATTTTTAACCCCACTGTCACTTTGCTGCAAACCCACGATACGCTTGACTTCTAGGCACGGAGATAATGACTGCTCAGGGCAACCGGCTTGGCTCATAAACTAGTGGTGACAGTTTTTTTGGTGCTCCCAAATGCTGCGGAACATGTCGCATGACCATCAAAGGCCACAAAACAAACTTGCCACTCAGGCCACTCAGAGGATATTTTTTGGGCGTCTTGTCAACAGGAACATGGAAGCAACAACTACTACTACAGGCTGCCTCAAGCAACAACTACTACTACAGGCTGCCTCGTAACATTCTCTGATTGCTTACCTCTACATTGTTGGGATGGCCGATAGGTTTCTTTGACTCAGAGTGGCCTCGAAACATTTTTTTTCTACCTATGGCTAAAATTACCGTTCTGAAACGGTAACACTGCAACGGATTTGATACATTTATTTTATTTATTTGCGAATAGTTTCCAATATACCAGCAACGCAAATAGTTCAAACATTTATTGTGTTCACCGAATGAAACTAATAGAATAAACGTTGTGTTTTTTCTCTAAAGTTTGTATTACTTTATTTTGTACACACAACGAATCATTTATCTTCTGGTTTCGAAGAATTTGAGTCCATGTAGTCCGTTACAATGAGGTGCACCATATGGTTCACCTTATGTAGTCGTGGTTCTATGCAGTCTAAAGTTATTGCAAGCGATATTGGTAGGATTATTATACCAAGTTACTAGGCCATTGACCCTGCGCTTGTTTGTACCCCTGTTATGAGAGCTTGAGTAGTACCAGGGGAAGGCCGGTAATTAGAGATCATGTGAAACAATAATGTGCAAAATTTTCATTGTATTGTCCCTCATAATGTAATTTTTTTTTATTTGAAACAAGCCGGTTGAAATAATAACTGTGCCATATGGATTATATAATAATTGTACCAGCTGGTTGATATAATAACTGTGCCAGCCGGTTAACATGATTAATGTGCCATCGGGTTGATACAATTACTGTGATATCGGATTGATATAACATTGTGCCAGTTGGTTGAAATAACTGTGCTAGCAGGTTGGCATAATAACTGTGCCATCCGGTTGATCTAATGACAGTGCCATCGGGTTGATATAATAACTGTGGCATCGGTTTGATATAATCACAGTGACAGGTGGTTGATATGACAATTGTGCCAGTTGGTCGATATAACTGTGCCAGCAGGTTGATATAATAACTGGGCCATCCGGTTGATCTAAAACTGTGCCATCGTATTGATATAATAACTTTGGCATCGGATTGATATAATTACTGTGTCATACGGTTGATAATATTACTCTGCCACCCTGTTAATTTATTAATTGTGTGATTTGGTCGATAAATACTTTGCCAGCCGGTTGATTTAGTAACTCTGCCAGCCGGTTAATATAATAACTCTGCCAGCCGATTGATATAGTAACTCTGCAAGCTGGTTCATATGATAACCCTGCCAGCCGGTTGATATAGTAACTCTGCAAGCCGGGTAATATAATAACTCTGCCAGCCGGTTGATATAGTAACTGTGCCAGCCGGTTGATATACATAGTAACTCTGCCAGCCGGTTGATATAATCGCTGTACCACTCATAGTGGTGTGTTTGTGAACCTATCTGTAATTTTCAAGATGATAAATAGAGATGAACATCCATGTTATCTTCAACTCTTGTTAAATTTACGTAGGCCGAAAGTAAGAACTGGGCAACCCAGATCCTTCCCTACGACTGCTGCGATTTGTAAATCTATTGGTTGACTTTATTACCTTTGTCTTCGTCAACAGCACAATTTGACAACATGCTTCGCCTCTTCAATTGGAGGGTGGAATTGACCAATACCAACTGAATGAAAGGAGTAGATCCGTTCACCATAGCACCTCCACCCACATACGAAAACCGCACCTCCACCCACTTCCACCTACACCGTAGTATCTCCACCCACCTCCACTTAAACCACCGCAACTTCACTCACCTCCACCCACCTCCATCCACAACACCGTACCTCCACCCTCCTCCACCCAAACCATCGCACCTCCACCCACCTCCACCCACACCACCGTACCTCCAACCACCTCCACCCAAACCTCCGCACCTCCACCCACCACCACCCACACCAACGTACCTCCACCCACCTTCACTTAAACCACCGCACCTCCACCCAACTCCACTTAAACCACCGCACCTCCATCCACCTCCACCCACATCACCGCACCTCCACCCACCTCCACCCACACCCCCGCACCTCCACCCACATCTGACAGGACTTGGAAGCGAAGGTCTGATTGGGTCGCTGGCAAATGGAGAAATATTGAATATTTTATCAACTTGATATTCAGTGCCAACAGGTCATTACTCGCAAAACATACAACTATGATATTTTATGGTTGATTTTAATCAGCCTAGGTTATCACAAAATGAACAACCTCTTAGTACATTCGACTACTTAAAACAGCCAACTACGAAACAGTTGTCTAGTAAAGGTCGGTATCCAATTGACACAATTCATATAATTCGGCATATAAAAACAGTAGTTTCAACTACAAAAAATATGAAGCCTTATCGTGCCAAAATACATAACATTGCAACACGGGCCGTTCACATTTAATTTACATTCAATTTTTTTTTATTCCTTCAGAGATCCGTAAAGCTTAAACTGGTATAGACCAACTTCGAGCTATACACCACATTACTGACATAAAACCCCACATTACAGACATAAAACACCACATTACAGACATAAAACCTCACACTACAGACATAAAACCCCACATTACAGACATAAAACACCACATTACAGACATAAAACCCCACATTACAGACACAAAACCCCACATCACAGACATAAAACCCCTCATTACCGACATAAAACCCCATATTGCCGACATATAACCCCACAGTACAGACATAAAATACCACATTACAGACATAAAACACCACATTACAGACATAAAACCCCACATTGCAGACATAAAACCCCACATTGCCGACATATAACCCCACAGTACAGACATGAAACACCACATTACAGACATAAAACCCCACATTGCAGACATAAAACCTCACATTGCAGACATAAAACCCCACATTGCAGACATAAAACCCCACAGTACAGACATACAACACCACAGTACAGACATAAAACACCACATTACAGACATAAAACCCCACATTGCAGACATAAAACACCACATTACAGACATAAAACACCACAGTACAGACATAAAACACCACATTACAGACATAAAACCCCACATTGCAGACATAAAACACCACATTACAGACATAAAACCCCACATTTCAGACATAAAACCCCACATAACAGACATAAAACCCCACATTGCAGACATAAAACACAACATTACAGACATGAATAACATTCTCCTGAGAGTTGCCATTTCAAAATCGAAGCCTCCAAATCTTATCTGAGCCCCATTGTTATCTTCCTCGAATGGAGCCAATAGAAGGTCCTCAAAACGCGTCTAAGGTCGCGTCTAAGGAGGGTTGGTTGTGCTATAACCGTAAAATTGAGGCACAATGGAGATCCAGAGCAGTCGTATACTCGAAAGATAGGTGGAATGCTCCGCCATACTTGTTTACGAGAATAATACCATGACAGGGTTCAATAGCAATATTTTTTTAATCATCTGAAGTAGTCAGATTGTTGCGCGCGATTGGATATAATAAATCTCTTAATTCCATGTTAGATTACACTTATTCCGCATATCACAGTTCCTAAATCTCGTGGTGCCAACTTCGGCACGCTGCCTTTCTCGCTAGATGATCTGCTGCTATTCGGAAGAAGGACTAACAATTGAAATACACCATCAATGACTTGCAATTAGTCGTTTGTATAGTTGAAACCACCCACAGTAAAATGAATCCTATTTTTTGAAATTAGAGTTCCAGCAATTGCAATATCAATAAATTCTACGAAATCTTTTATAAATATTTATTACATCGTTTGAAAAATGTGTAGTTTTCCATTTGAAATTGGAACATATGAACACTCTATCGATATTCAAGTGTGTATATCAGCTATATTTTTTCACAGTTCGAAATGAAAATCTGAAATTCAAAGCAAATGTCTCACATGAAGACTTCCGTGGTTTTTCAGAGCCTAATAACTGACTCCCACCAAAAAAAGACAAAAACCAATATTGGGGGACAACATGAACTTTAAATGTGTTTTTCAGAACATATCATATGCACTGCGCGATGTTAAAAGAATATCGTTACGTTTTCAACAGTGCCGTAAGAAGATTCCGTTGGAACCCGACCTCGCGTCACCGTAAGGTGAGGTATCTGCTCTGCGTGTGATTTTTTATGCTCGGAAGGTTATCCTTTGATGAGATTTTAGTTTCGTTATCGTTTTTCGACTTGAACGATTTGTTTTTCTCTTGAGTTCTTGGACACTGATGAATAAAAATGGTTTACCACAAATGATATAAATAATTATCGACGAGAAATGAACCAACACATAAGATATTTTTTTAATTTAAAGGGAACATTCAAGATCTCCAGCACTTTTCAATAATTTTTTGATCACATATTAGACTGCATGTTTCTGCGTGCTCCGTCATTTTGTGTTTGGGGTTATTCTTCATCCAATAATTGTATGGATGATCGAGGTACATTCAAGGGTCCAGCCTAAAGAATACAAGACTGCGCGAGTCCCTCCGTCAGGCAACAGGTCGGATTTTGGAGTGAGTTGTCTCTAAGCAATTACGTGTCTTAGTGTGACATGGTTAAAGTTGGATAATAAAATTGAGCTCACTGTTAAAACCCAAATTGATACCCCATTACTAGACGATAGAAATAAATGATTTATTAATAATAAATAATAATTCGATGCATTGAACGTTGATTTACTTCTACGTCTTCGTCATAGCATTGCTCACTACTCAAATTTATGTCCTGATTTTAATTTGAAAGGGGCTCTAAGTCCAAGTCAATTGAATGATCTCCGTTCGAATAAGTTGTGCACAACCTGAGGTGCTGAACACAGCCTCAAATCGTTGCTTTGATAGCAGATGCTGTTGTATCTCTGAATATTGAACAGTTTCACTTATTACTCAATATAAAAATTGTTAAAGGATACTGAAAGCTGGTATTTTGGCACTCGGCTTACCACGCTCCTTCACTCCTTTTAAACCAAACTATATTAGCTACGGTTTCCACGTTGGGAGTGTCCATTGACGTTCAAAGGATTTCCCGATCCTTAGAAATATTTTCTGTAAAGAAAATATCTCTATGGAATATTTACAGGGTGAATATTTGCAATAAGGGCGCGACTTTTGGAAGTGATTGTTTAAAAAAAAATGCGTTGAGTGTTAACTGCTATGAATCAATGTCTTGTAAACGTACTATGACGTGATAGATTCATTGATTCTAATTAAAAAATTCTTTATCTGATTAGTCCAACTCATTTTTAAATAACAGTTTGTATGACAGGCGTTTTACGTACACATAACCACGATTCAGCCTTGAAAAAATCCTATCGAATATCACTATTCTGAGGCCTGTTTATTGACAATCATTCACACTTATTTTTTTCAGACACCGCACGTGTTGTTTGAAGGAACGTACGGAATATATGTTAGTCAAGGCGAGTAAATAGAACCAGATAAAATGGCCGGGTAATTTTGTATTCTATCTACGACGGATATAATAGAATTGTTATCTTCAAATGTCGATAACTGGAGTTTAAACTCTGATGGAAGCCAAGCATATCAGATGGCTGAAATGAAGAAGTTTTCCCATATGTACCAGTTATCCATCATCAGTAAGCAATGCATGCCTGTTATCCATCACGTCTATACCTGTCATCCATCATCATATATGCCTGTTATCCTTCATCATATTTGTCTGTTATCCATCACAAGTATGTCTGTCATCCATCATCATGTATGCCTGTTATCCATAATCATGTATGCCTGCTATATATTCGTCATCATTATGCCTGTTTTCCATCATCATGTGTACCTGTTATCCATCATCATGTGTGCCTGTTATCCATCATCATGTATGCCTGTTATCCATAATCATGTATGCCTGCTATATATTCGTCATCATTATGCCTGTTTTCCATCATCATGTGTGCCTGTTATCCATCATAATGTGTGCCTGTTATCCATCATCATGTGAACCTGTTATCCATCATCATGTATGCCTGTTATCCATAATCATGTATGCCTGCTATATATTCGTCATCATTATGCCTGTTTTCCATCATCATGTGTACCTGTTATCCATCATCATGTATGCCTGTTATCCATAATCATGTATGCCTGCTATATATTCGTCATCATTATGCCTGTTTTCCATCATCATGTCTACCTGTTATCCATCATAATGTGTGCCTGTTATCCATCATAATGTGTGCCTGTTATCCATCATCATGTGTGCCTGTTATCCATCATCATGTATGCCTGCTATATATTCGTCATCATTATGCCTGTTTTCCATCATCATGTGTACCTGTTATCCATCATCATGTGTGCCTGTTATCCATCATC
>SDVV010038074.1:0-10771 GCA_016164225.1 Gammarus roeselii
TTTGTTCGTATTAAAACGGGGATGTTGAGAATATCAGAGGTTAGAGTAGATTCAACCATTCTGAGTTAATTCAAACACAATGTTGAGATGGGTGATGGCAGACTGGTGAGAAGGGTGATGAACGCGGAGGTGAGTGGTAGAGCAACGTTTCGGTGGATTAATGGTGTGAAGCAGGCGTTTGGAAGTAGAAACAAAGGTGTAAAGAAAGCAAGAGAGCGTATATTGGATAGGCATGAGTTGAGAATGGCTGTGGGAGGGTGAGTTTTGACGCTAAAATACTGTGTACTTCTGCCTAGGGAGTCTCGTTGAGAATTGGGCCTAGTGTCCCAATCAGAATCTTTCGTCTACACCACTCTCTCCGATCGAGGTATTGACCTGCTTGGCTGTCCGGTGTGCTGGAGTGAGGGGGGGGGGGGTAGACGTTTTCGTCGTATGCAAGTCCTTTGGTGTAAAATGAACTCGACAACTTTACTATGAAAAATTCCATCTACGATGACTAATAACCTCATGTATATTTGTTTGCAGGGGGGGATGATGTCACTTCTCGCTGTGTACTCGGGTGAAGGAAATTAGCACAGCCCAGCAATGTATCCGCACGCTGCAAGAGGGAATGAGCACACCCCAGCAGTTGACTCAGTGCACACCGCGACGGTGAGGTTAGGGCACTCGAATGCACACCGCGACAGTATGGTTAGGAGTAGCAATGAAACCGCACAACACGGCAGTAGACTGACACAATCCTGTCCGAGATGCGCATCGCCCTGTTGGTAATCCAAGGTGGTACTCCACACAGCAACAGGATATAGTTCACTCAACAGAATAATGTTTCCAATCTCAATCGTTCGAAAATGGTCTGCATTTCAGTAACAAATTCTTGACACACTTCTAAGAAGTTATATCTACAGCGGATCGAGATGGTCACCACATTTGCGGGCCTGTAAGCTCTTCCCAGCCCCGCGGGCCGTGTCACCCAGGAAAGTCTTGCGGTGCCTGCCAGCCTGTGAGTGCTGAGGATGGCGTGACCTGCAAAAGTGACGTCACGGCACTGGCATCCTGCCAACAGAAGCTCGTCCTGGCAACAGGTGTTATAGCGCAACAAGTGCGGCAGCTGCGCTGTGCCGCACAGGGGTACGAGGTCGCGGGAGTGGGTGAGGGGGTGTTGGATAATAGGTTGCAGGTGCAATGAAAGGCGCGCTGTGTTGCGTAAGGTTACAAGTTGGCGGGAGGGGTGAGAGGGATTGAGATGATAGGTATCTGGTGCGATTACGTGCTGTGTAGCAAAGAGGTAGAAAGTGGTAGAAGGGGATGATATGGTATTGGGTGATCGGTTGTTGATGCGATGGTAGGCGCGCTGTGCAGCCCAGAGCTACAAGGTGGCGAGTGACGGTGTACGGGAATTTGATCATTTTTTGCTGGTGCGATGGCAGGCGCGCTATGTTTCACGAGGATATTAGGTGACGGAGCGAGTGATAGCGTGCTGGATGATGTGTGTCTGGTGCGATGGCAGACGCGCTATGTTGCACAAGGATATTAGGTGGCGGAGCGAGTGATAGCGTGCTGGATGATGTGTGTCTGGTGCGATGGCAGACGCGCTATGTTGCACAAGGATATTAGGTGGCGGAGCGAGTGATAGCGTGCTGGATGATGTGTGTCTGGTGCGATGGCAGACGCGCTATGTTGCACAAGGATATTAGGTGGCGGAGCGAGTGATAGGTGCTGGATGATGTGTGTCTGGTGCGATGGCAGACGCGCTATGTTGCACGAGGATATTAGGTGGCGGAGCGAGTGATAGCGTGCTGGATGATGTGTGTCTGGTGCGATGGCAGACGCGCTATGTTGCACAAGGATATTAGGTGGCGGAGCGAGTTATAGCGTGCTAGATGATGTGTGTCTGGTGCGATGGCAGACGTGCTGTGGCCACAATAGCACAAGGCGGGAATGATGTTTGGGGTTCTTAAGGTTGTTGTGTTTACATTCTGTACACACAACTGACATCATTGATAATGTATGTTGTTATATTTGTGGATGTGCTTCTTTAGTCATATTAATCGATTTCAGTCACCGTGTGTGTTTGTTGCGAAAAATCGCCAGCGACATCGATGCAAGTGAAAATCATATCAGGCAAACCTATTTTTATTTCGCAGCACATCTGGATGGTTGATTGTGACGACGTGAACTCCTTAGGGAATGATTTTTAATGTCATAATTATAAGGAGTGTTTACTAAAACATTGTATGAGATATTACTTTGATTGATGAATCCAAAGGCATTTATTCCCATTGAACGCTTGTCAGAAACTATTTTTCAAATATTTCAAATCGATATGAATACCCGTTGACCGGGCTAACATGTTGATTTTAAGCTTGCAAAAAGTGTCAACACATCGAACATTGTGGTACAATATAATAAAATGATATGACATAGAATCGATACGTAAATTAGGTTTAAGTTTTACAAATCGAATATTTAAATTTAAAAATTTCATAAGTCACCTCTCAGTCGAAGTTTTGCTGGCAAAACATTGACGCCGCACCGCGCGGTGATCGCAGTCTGTCACAAAATCATTAGTAAAGTAATAGTAACTGATTAATAGAGCCCTAAAAGTCGACTGAGCAATTTCAATTTTCAGTGCTGTTTATTTTGCTTGGGAGACGTCCAGAAATGCGTTCTTGCGATGTGCAAAAATGTGTGGAGTGTGCGCCTTGTAGCGGGCTTAGGAGGAAGGGCTGCGAGTGGAGAACGGTGAGGTTAAACTGGCGGTAGCGCAGAAGCAATAGGCATGGGAGGTCGATGGTGGCTAATGACAACTATTGAGAGAAGAAGTAAGAGGGACGCTTGTGCTAGTTGGTGTAGGAGAATGTGCTAGTTTAATGAGAAGAACAAAATGATGTTCTGGGAAAGAGTTATAGAGCGAGAGAAATGGGAAAACCAGGAGGGAGGATGTGGTGAAAGATGCAAACGACAGATTGTTGTTGGAGAGTTTTTATGTACGCAAGAGGCAAGCTAAGAATTTAGATAAGTTGTTTGGATGTTGAGAATGCGATAGAGGCTGACCCTGAGGCAGTGGGTGGTGGTGCACGGGTGCCGGTTTTGAGAGCGAGACTTGTTTTGGACCCCACTAAGTAACAGGTGCAACGGGTGGTAGAGGGGGGAAAAAACATGGTGAGCCCCTGGTTAGAACGGCGTTGCGACTGAATGCTTGACGAGGAGTGCAGTAACGATAGTCGAATGGCTGATAAGGCTACTGAATTTGTTTGTCGAAGTTGTACGGGAGAGTGCTAATCAAAAGGATTAGAGACAGTACGGAGGGTACCATTAGCGAGGAACTGTGGCGTCAGGAGTGGTAGGAGGTATGCGATCAGATTTTGCAGAGACACAAGTCAGTGAGGAGCACCTTGGGAAGAGAAAGGATGTTTTTGGGCCCTCATTGATCGGAAAAATGTTCACTATAGGGACGTCAAAGTGGCACAATGGAGGCTGCTGCGTGTGTATGGAGTAGGCGGAAGTTTTTGAAAGCGGATCAGTGGGTCTATATTGGCAGCAGAGGGGAGTGGAGTGGAGAGCAATGAGAGTGCTTGGTTCACAGTGAAAGTGGAACTGAGACAAGGTTACTTCCAGGCTGTTCAATCTCTACATGAATGGAGTGGTCAAGGAAGTTACCGCGAGTGCAATGGGTTAATGTTTAGAACTGCTAGGATCAAATGGGAGTAGTTGGCAGTTGAGTCAGTTACCGAATGACGGATGATACGGCACTGGTGACCGAGTATGGCAGAGGGCGTGAAAGGAGAAAGCTGTGAATTAACGTGCGTAAGAGTAAAGTAATACGATGTTCTAGGAATGTCGGTTCGAACAAAATTCATGTATTCATAAAATTATATGTTATTGTGTGAAGTACAATGGTTCAAGGTATTGGAATCTCATGTAAAGAAGACCAAAATAATGTAAACTGAGGGGAAATCGCGTGAGAAGGCGGGGTATAAAGTGTTGGTTGTACTGAAGGGTTGGTTGCACTGAATGAGCTGTTAGGTATGGAAGCAAAGAGAGGTTTGAACGAAGGAGTAGTTGTCACAACTGTGGTCTACGGAGCTGAGACTTCGGAAGGCGAGATCAGAAGAAATAAAAAAATTGAATGTTTTCAACATGATATGTTTGAGGGGCATAGCTGGAGTGCTGCTGATAGATAGGATCAATAATGACTTTGTTCGTATTAAAACGGGGATGTTGAGAATATCAGAGGTTAGAGTAGATTCAACCATTCTGAGTTAATTCAAACACAATGTTGAGATGGGTGATGGGAGACTGGTGAGAAGGGTGATGAACGCGGAGGTGAGTGGTAGAGCAACGTTTCGGTGGATTAATGGTGTGAAGCAGGCGTTTGGAAGTAGAAACAAAGGTGTAAAGAAAGCAAGAGAGAGTATATTGGATAGGCATGAGTTGAGAATGGCTGTGGGAGGGTGAGTTTTGACGCTACCATACTGTGTACTTCTGCCTAGGGAGTCTCGTTGAGAATTGGGCCTAGTGTCCCAATCAGAATCTTTCGTCTACACCACTCTCTCCGATCGAGGTATTGACCTGCTTGGCAAGGTCAAAAAATCTGTTTATCTTTGTGTCTCCAAAATTTTCTACATGTTTCATTCCGCTTACGCTAACCAGAGTATTCTTTGTGTTGTAAACCGCCGCTTTTACGCTTCATGTATGTCATTTATTGTAGATTTTTGACCTGTCAAAGAAACCTCGGGTGGATATTTGTGTGTGTATTTTCCACTATCCTCTATGTGAATGCTTCCTTTTGCAATGAACAGTAGGCCTTCAGATTTAAGTTACTCGACGTTCACCCTTGTACGTGTGTCTTATCGATAAAACGAACGCGGAGCGTGTTGGTGAATTTTGCTTGTCAGGTATCCGATAACATGATAGGCCATGTGTTAATTCTCTTAGACGAAACTTTTGGCTAGCCAGTCTTTTGGAATGAGTTTAGCCCCACCATGTGAAATGAATTTAGTGCGTGGTCTAACAATTTTTAGAACGACGTAATTTCTGTAAATGAGAAGAGAGAAACGATGGGAAGGAACGAGATGATAGCGACCAGCTGAGTCGCCTGCATATTGGATCGATACACAACCGCAAGTTCCACCCATTCTGGATTGTTTTCGGTCAGTCAAGGTTGGCTTGCGAATTGGGACATCACTTCATTTTCAGACTGCACGAAGGGAAAGTGAGTGGTCAAGTGGTCATCCGACTTTATGTTCTATTGATCAATACATAAAATTCTGTGGTTTTTCCGCGTTATCTCAGGTTTCCAAGGATGTTAATCGTTTCAGTGCTCTCAATAATTTCACAAGGTTCATCTGAGAAGTAGCTACACATTTGATGTTATCACATGAATTTAAAATCTCATGTTGTCGATCTTGGTACACCCCTGTCAACCTTCTTGCAAATTAGTGATATCAATCTTCAAGTGCATTATTTGTCGTCTTTCTTTTTAAATACTTATATGAAATGAATTTCGAACCTCAAATTTTATAAAACATGATACTGGTGTCTGCAGTCGTGTTATGTTGGGGTGATAAAATTTTAATGTCACACTAATCAGAACGTTTCAGCTAATGTGTGACCCCGACGTGAAGAAGTATAAGCTAGGACGTATACATTCCTCACCATTGTAATCACAAAAAAAAATATTATAAGTCCCGCTTCGTTGCGTGTGTCATAGAAGAAAAGGGCCTGACCCATTTCCGTGTGTTGTGTCAATAAATATGTGTTGACAATTTTTTCTTTCCACAATTTATGAGGCATTTTATGTCGCGTCCCGCTGTGTGGTTGTTAGTAAATTTTCATTTCTATTATTCGAATGTGCCAGTTAATATCAAGCAATTGTATTCAAGGAAAACATTAGCACAGTTTCTATTTTCAGAAATATTGGACTTCAAATTACCCTCGTGTTGGGATCGGCCTTTTTATGAGCGATGGTTTGCCTGTTTGATGCGGTACACATGTAAAACAAACGAACACGAGAATAAGACGTTTAAATGACACAAACACTACACTTAACAAGGGCAAAAACGAAGGCTAAATCTGTAAATAAAAGGAGGCCGCTGCGTAGAACGTTCCTGACCTAGGTCAGGTAAATAAGAATATGGGTGAACCGTCTCTATTTTCTAAGGAAAACGAGTAGGAGACTCTCAAGCTGTTGAGGTTACGATCTAACACACGTGCAGGCATACACGATACGATACAGGTAGGCTTGAGTCACTTCTTAATCTGCATACATGAAAATAACACCAGAAATGACATAATACAAAGCCATGTCGTGGACAATAGGCGGGTAAATGATGTCAATAATCAGCGAACGGGCAATGACTTAGCCACGGGGTGACAGACCCAGCCTAGTGAATGGACACCGCAACACATCATGTTGCGACGAGCAATAACACATAGCAAAAAAAAAACATTACATCGATGTCACAAATTTATTGATTGTCTCCTCGATCAAACGTGAACTGTAATTTTGTGTCCGAGTTGTGTGTTTGCAGATGGTGCGTATTTCAAATATGTGTACCCGAAAACCAATGTGTTATTAGCTAATAAGTTAACTTCAAGATGTTCGAATATGTACAACCTGCTAAATCCATGCGGTTTTTAAGATGTCCATGTTAACAAGGTATAAACGTGGTTAACATGTATGCCCTAAAATGATTCCTAAGAGCGTTTGAAACTTTACTCCTTTCCACACTTGTTCGTTCCCAGGTAATATAAATCTAAACGCGTTGACACAATCTCAAACCAAATGGCTCCGTGACTCTCTGTAAATGGAACAACGCTGTAACGATCCGTCTGCGACATGTCAATCAACATGAATGCACGTCTCAAGCCGAATTATCAAAGTCAATACAAAACTGTGTACAGTTCTCATACTATCAAAGACAATCATGTTAAACAACACTTTCGACAAGTTGAAGATTGTTGTATCTTGCCATACAAAGTATCTTACCCTATTTTCAATCACAAAGGAGCTCACATTCGATCTGCGTGACAAAATAATTCAACTATTCAACAATCCCTAGAAGTAAAGTCATGCACAACGGTTTCCTGTCACAGTTTTGCTAATCTTTAAGACTCGAGAGACGTTTTCTACAGAGCGAAAATGACATTACGAGGGTTAGCCACTGCAAGGCAAAACGTCGTGTCCAGGCGTAAGGCGGATCAGTGACGACGCTGTCACCTCAATTAACAAGGGGAGGTGTTATAACCCTCTGCTTTTACTTTCACTTTTTTCCTATATTGTGCGTTTTTGGCCACCCATGTTGCATGATCTGTAACTCATGTTCGTATCACCGTGTTATAGTTAACGGCTGTCAAAGAACCCTCACAGTAGATCTCTTTTATAGTATTCTCCACTACCCTCTTTGTATTTATGTTTACTTTAGCAAACAGCGGGTGACCCTCAAATTTGTGTTACTCGACCTTCACCGCTGTGGGTGTGTCACATTATAAAAAGAACGCGGAACGTGTGGATCACATGTTTATTCCCGTGGACTAAACCGTTGGCACTAACCAGTCTTCGGGGGTGAGTTTAGCCCTTCAAGTGTAGCAATTTATGGCGGGGTCCAACAGTCTCTAGAACGCCGAAGTAACTTGTGTGTCAACGAGAAGGAAGGAAGGATGGGAGGCACGCACCTATGATGGTAACGGTCAGTTGAGTCGCCCGCTTATTGGATTGATAGAAAAACGCAAGACTCGCTTATTCGGGAGTCTTTCGATTATGCGGGTTTGGTTCAGGAATTTAGAAATCGCATAAATTTCAGAGCGCACGGAGGGAAGGTGAGTGGTCAAGTGCTCATACAATTGCATTTTCTGTTTTTCAGCACGCATATTTCCTTGGTCTTTCTGTGTCATCCGTGCTTCCTATTAATTCTGATCGTTTCAGTGCTTTCAATAATGTCACAATGTTCATTTGAGATATACCCATCCAATGTCATCAATTAAACTATAAATGTGGTTGATCTTGTTACACTCTTGCCAACCTCGTTGCAAATTAATGTTACCGAACTTCAAGTGCATCATTTATCCTTCTTCAACTCTTTACGAAAAGAAATTTTCGACCTAAAATCTTATGAAACATAATATCTGTGCACATAACTGTCATCATTATTAATATATGGGTTTCGTTAGTTTGAGGACATTTCCAATAATATTTGATGGATTTCCATTTATTATGCTGATCAAAATGAAGCACCGACACTCTCTGTCATTCTCATTCAAATCTATTATGATGTTTTGTGTAATTAGGAATTAGGTTCATAACTACAATAGCGAGGTTACATTTTATTCTCCGATTCAATAATCATGACATTTATAAACGGTAAGGAAGGAAGACCAACAAAATAAAATCAAGGTATATTCGCAAAGGAGTTAGCAAAAGATGGAGTTAAATTGTCTGTTGTCTTCTGAGTTTGTGCTATTACAAACAATTTCCTTGAACCATATTCCCATGTATTTTCATTTGTTTTTAAATCAAGGATTCTAATAATCAGTCAAATGAAATTTATCGGTTTTATCCCTTTTTTGTACAGGTTATTGTATTTGGTGGACATACATGCGCTCAAAAGTGTTTGCCTTTTCAGTTATCTACATTTAAAAATAAGTCAGTACACCACAATCTTAAAATATACCCTCAATCGTAGGTGGAACGGGTGAATAAAAGAGTTGGTTGAGGTCATCGGAGTGAACTGTTAGTCGTCGACTCACCACCATTACTCGAATCTTGAGTCCAGACCTGAGCGCATAACAAGGCCATACCAGCACTGGGTGGTCGTATTTGGTTAACCTAGAAGTCCTTGCAACAAGCAATAGGAATAATATCATACGGGATGATAATGATGAAATGAAGGGACTAAACAAGGTTGAAATTCGGGGAAATTTTCAAAGGAGCCCTACACGCTCAGGTCTGTATTATTGGATTAACAGCCAAACATGAAGTCGCTGACTTAGGAAACATGTATTTGATGTTTTCTTGTTTATTATATTTGCCGGCGACTGATATGAGAACACTCAAACTTTGGTTCGAACATTATACTGCAATATAATAGAAAATATAGATTCGACATTCCCGAAGCTTTAGCCAGGCCTTGGTAACCGAAGCTACCCGAATGTCAGCAGGGATTAAAAGGGATCCGTTCACTGCTCCTCTGTTACGGTCTATTCAACGCATCTTCTCGCTCCATTTCAGTCTAATCAAATCACCCCATCGAATTTTAGTCGATATAATCACCACCCTTACATTTCAGTGTAAAAACCGACGTCCATCAGATCTTTGTTGGTTTTATCCCCACTGTCACAGTTCGCTCACATCACCATCTTTCCTGAGATCTCATTCCGTCCAATACTTGCCTTCCTCCCGCTCTGTCGGTCACCGCCTCTCCTTTTGGTCTAATCACTGCCCCTCCCACCCCATCAATGTCTAATCCATGCCTTCCACATGTTTTTTTCGCAGTCTGACAGTTGCAGGTAGGCAATTGAAGAAGGGAAAAGGCGCGATGGGAACTAATTATAAGTGCCAGCAGCACCAATGATACGGTTAGATGCCCAGAGAAACGAGTCCGTCTGAAGCTCTTGTGATCTCATATATCACCTGGTCACCTAGTTAAGAGCCTACAACAAATATCTTGTAAACAAAATCAGTCTCATTAAATCGGTGAGTTCAAGACAAGAGTGGCAGCTGCTTTACAGATGCACACCTCTTATTTTAAGAACAAGAGGTGTGCATCTAGACTAATGTCTCTAAGTCTAGTCTACCAGAAATTTTTGCCGGTGGGGTTCAGCAGCTTGGTTCGAACGAGGCAACACTGCGCAACCCGGACTCACAACACACTAAATTTAAACACAGTCGGAACTCACATCGGACACAGAACGGGCGAATATACATAACGGTGCCCAACCGGGAAATCTAAAATAGGTCACCTGACACTGATTCGTTACATAACTTTACCCAGCGGGGTTCTCTGGTAAAGAAATCTATGAGTGGTAACCTAGTTCACAGCTTTGCAATGCCGAGTGATCACCTTAACTTAATAATAACAATACTAATAATAACGATAATAATCACAATAATAATAATAATTACTGAAGCCGGCAATGTTACAATAATGATTTCAGAAGAAACAAGTTTAACAAAGCATTCTTACCAATACATTCAAATGACGCACAAAAAGATCATACGTGGATAAAAAGTTGAAATAACAACGCGATATAAATGTATAGGTTGAGTTAGTGACCAGTGCGCTTAAACTGATTGTATGTCCTTTCTCAAATGAGTATGAATTCAACAAAACTGAATGTTAGAGAGGTGAACTATACATCCACCTGTCGGTCAATATATTCAGGGACATACACCAACCTGCCATCCAAATACATTTAATGGGCCCGAATCATGGGAAGGCAAAGGGGAGTCACACATTATTTATATTAATATCAAGACCTTCCTGCACCAGTAGAATTATCTCCCACCTCTCTTTTATTGGAGATGATTCGTATCACTCACTGTTACAGATGGTCTCCAGGAAGGGCTTACTACACATTTCAAACGTTCCTGGAGGCTATAGACACTTTTTCTGTCTTGTACGATCCGGGAAGGAGGAAGTGGTGAAAGATGAAAACAGCCAGTTGTTGTTGGAAAGTGGTAATGTACGGAAGAGGTGGGCCGAGTATTTTGATCAGTTGTTGAATGTCGAAGATGACAGAGAGGCTGACATTGTTGCTGTGGGTGGTGGTG
>SDVV010038075.1:0-10771 GCA_016164225.1 Gammarus roeselii
CCCACATCAATCTTGGGGACACCTCCTTCCATTCGGTAGCGCTACTAGCCAACCGATCACTCAATATCAAGACCACACCTTCTCGTGCCCTACCTTCCTCTACACCAGACTTTCTTCCACTTACAACACCAAACTCACATTCGCCCTTACCTTTCAACTTCGTCTCACTCAGCGCCAACACATCTACATTTTTTTTCTCCTCACAAACATCTCGCCGATCTCCCTCCTCTCTACATCACTCGTACTCCAGCCACGCACATTCAGCGACCCTAACAATAGGGTTTGGAGAGGCGTGTGCCTCTCCTCCCCCCGCTCGTCTTGCCGTCTTCGAATAAAGGTTTTCACAGAGAACGGGATTCCTAGCCCCTTCGCTCCGCCCCGTTTTGTCGCCTCTTACGACACGCTGGGGGTTGTGGTAGCGCGATTCTACTCCCGGCTACGGGGCGCCCCTTTAGTCGCCTTCTACGACACGCGGTGGATACGGTAGCACGATTCTAAGGCCACGGCTACAAGGCCGTCGAGATAGGAACTTCGTACAAACTAACAGTATGCCGGCATGTCGGCTTGGAAGACCAATACTGAGTTCAAGCAGTTTTCATAGAACTGAAGTTGACATCTGCTTTAGAACGCTATGATTAGGCAAACTAGCAACATAAGAATACGCCAAATACGAAAGTTAGACTTCACAGATTAAGGTCAGTACAGATTAAATGTGCTCTTGCACGAACAATCAGTGACGAGGTCAAAGGCTGCTATTTTGAAACTAAATTTTTGATTCAAGAAATGCGCTTTAGCCGGCAGTTGTTTAGATCAACATCATGTTAGACATTTTTTCTAATACACTAGAATGATTGAGTTCACTACTTTGCAGTAAATTAGATAAAATGCAAGTAAATTCTGGAAGGGGAAAAAAGGAGATAGTGAATGGTGAAAAATAGAGTGGTCAGATGGCGAATAAGGGTGTTCACCCCTCCGGTTTGACCGTGAATCCGTGCGGTCCACGAATCTACGAAATGCCTAAGGGGGAAACCAAGAGATGAAAAACGGGTAAAGATTGAACCAAGTCTGTCTTGATCGAAGTAGTTTGGGTTGCAATAGCTTCTAGCGCTAAACCTTCAAAGGCGAGATCAAACATCAAAATCAAAGGCCTCTTTTGGTCAGAACATAAAAGCTCAGAGTTGAGGCAGTCAAATGGGAAGGATTTTTTTGATCTGTCAAGCTATAATAACTATGCAATTAACTATGCAATTACATTATTAGTAAAAAATCCACTGCAGAACGATCTTAACAAATAATAATCCGATTCAATAACTAAGCAATCTTAAAACTGTTCCGACAACGAAAGCATCACAATACAAAGATTCGAGCAGGGACGCGCTGTGACCCCCACAGTGAATGCCTGAGCACCGAGGATGTGTCCGCGAAGCTCTACAGACGGTTCATAGAAGCAAAGCACTTAATAAAACTGAGACAGCCTCGTGACGCCATAGCAAAACATGAATGCAACATCAGCAGAAGAGATCTAACAAGAGTCCAGACACGTAAGAAGACCCAGAAACGTAAGAAGAAAGATTATGAAAATGAAATTGCCACTAATGACAAAACTAATAGGAAACAATTTTCAAGTTACATTTCGAGCAAAAGATATTCAAGATCTGTAATTGGCCCTCTCGAGAACGATGTTGGTGAGCTAGAAACGGACGACACCAAAATGAGTGTCCTACTTTACGAATACTTTTGTTCTGTATTTACGTTAGAGAATCGGGATATTCCTAATCCTGAGGACATTACAGCGGAAAAACTAATTGAAGCCCTCGGCACTGGGAACTTTTTCCCAGCCAAAGTGATTAAATATATAGACAAATTGAAGGTCACAAAATCTTCAGGTCTTGACCAAATTTATCCCAGAACCCTAAAAGAGACCGAAATCGAAATCGCCGAACATCTATCAAACATTTTCACCCAATCTCTCACAAATGGCACCTGCTCCACTAAAAAGAAGGAGACCAATGTTCCCCCAATTATTTTCAAAAAAAGGTCAGAAACATCCGGCAACTACCGTCCAATTAGTCTCATCTCAGTCATTGACAAATTGATGGAAAGTTTGATAATCGATAAAATAACAGACTTCTTAGAATCAATTATATTGATTGGCGACTCTCGGCATTGCTTTAGATACAGTCGTTCCTGTCATATGAACCTGCTACTTTTTTCAGAAATATAATTGAAATCCACGACAGAAAATGTCCAATCGATATCTTTCACCCTGACTTTCAAATGGCCTTTGATAGAAGTCCCCCACAAGCGCCTAGTTAGTAAATTGCACAGCATCGGTATTCAAGGCGAGCTTAACAACTGGACGAAATGCGTACTCTGAAACATAATCAAGTTTGTCGACGATACCAATATAGGAGGAAAAGTGCAAACTGAACCAGTGTCAGCAGATCCAACTAGACTTGAACAAAATTGTTGATTGGTCAGAAAAGTAGCAAATTAAATTTAACGGAGACAAATGTAAAGTTATGCACATAGGTCCTCATAACCTCAAGCACGAATATTCAATGTCCGGAAAGAAACTCATTCCTGTCACCAAAGAAAGAGATTGAGGTGTAATAATTAGTTACAACTTAAAAAGTAGTAAGCAATGTAACAATGCTGCCAAGAAAAGCAACAAAATGCTAGGTATGATATCCCGCACTATCTCGTACAAAAACCCACAGAGTATGTTCAAGTTATGCAATGCATTTCTTAGACCGCATCTCGAGTATTCCGTTCAATTCTGGTCCCCATATCTCAGGAAAGACGTTGTTACATTAGAGAAGGTTCAACGAAGAGCTACCAAACTCATCCCTTTGCTGCGGAATAAATCGTACAAAGACAGGCTACGTGAACACAATCTTTATTCGCTAGAGAAACGTCGAGTCAGAGGCGACATGATTGAAATGTGGACGATTATGAATGATAAGGAAAACGCCGACCGAGCGAGCCCATTTGCTCTTGATACGAACGGAGTGACTAGGAACAATGGATACAAAATCGTTGGGAAACGTTTCTCACTCGACATCGCGTGCCAATTCTTCACGTATAGAGCTGTCAAAGAATGGAACAAACTTCCAGCGGAGGTTGTAAACACCAATACAATCGAAACGTTAAAGTCGCGTCTCGATAAGTTCTAACTTGCCGATAAATAGCTAAATCGTTCCCTATCGTTCCCATAAATTGCAGATGGAGCTCTCTTAGACGTTTTACTTTAGAACTAACCATCTTGCTTTTAAAAGGCAACCTGGTTCAGGCCAATATGTCTGTTGTTGTCTTCCTACACTTGTAAACGTCCATCCTGCTTCTCATCCACAACCTTTCTACACTCACGCGCGTCACGCCTATCCATTTCACGATCTTTTGTTACCTCCACACTGCTGTCTCTACTCCCTAACGACTGCTTCACGCCGTTTTGGCTCATTACTGATCGTCATGAACTATCGACACTGATCGGTGTAAAGGTACACTTACACAAATAAACATTTGTTTAGTTCTCGTCTTCGTCTAAAGTACAGAAGATGCTTGGACTATCCAGAAAAGAAGTCATTTTCGCAAATATAACACGACAAAAAAAATCAGTGGAACGTTCCTTTACTTTGCTGCGGAGCGCCACCTGCTGAGCCAGCGCGGGTTGAGGCAGAGGCAGCGGAGAGAGGTAGGCAGAAAACCACAGCACGCCCAGGAACTTGCTGAGTACACCAACACGGCGCAGTAGTAAGGACACGGAGGACTTGCTGCGCCGCCTTGCGCTTGGGGCCTCACCTGAGGCAGGAATACAATACATGCAGAAGGCAAGTCGCAGTCACCTCAAGGAGATACAGCGATCAACTCTTATTAATTAGTCAAGCACAGCTATTAATTAATTGGGTAGAACCGTAAAACCAGAGTCCATGGTAGTTTAATGTAACTTCATTGTTAAAAGCGTTACTTCATCACGCTTGAGATACAACCATCTGGCTCAAGTTTGTCTTTCAAGGTTTAGTGTTACAGGTGAATTTCCTTCATTCGTACAACTTTAAAAATTACAAGGTTCATCAATTGACGTAACATAGCTAATTGGTCTCCATTAACAGAAGCTGCTAAGCCTATTCTGTCCCATACTAGTGGTCAAGCAGTATTGCGCCAGTGTTTCTGAATGTTACAAAAACGTCTTCGGAAATTCAAACATTCCTGAACATTTTGACAAAATACTAACTGTTCACCCACAGTTGCTTGAACATTTCTTCAATGTCTTCAACTGCACGCACGATGTTCTTCCAATGAAGTTACTCACTATTTTCGGAAGCTCCCAAAAGGTCGAGCAATTTTGAGACAAGGTTATCCTCAAGGTGAGCGTTGAAAGTGGGGTTATATGCCTCCAGGAGGAAGCCCCTGAAGAATTGCTGCACACCGGGAAAGGAAGGTGGAGGGACCGGCCCTCCCGTGCTGCGAGAGGGGGCTACCAGCCTCTGATGCAGGCGCTCAAACTTCTCGGGGTGTTGGCGCTGCAGCAGAGACAAAACTCCAAAGGTGCCTTCTGCATGAGACGAGAGCAGGCATGGTAAATAATGTCGCTGAATGCGTTGCAACCGACATAGATGAGTAAAAGTTTCATTTAGTATACCACAGCTATAGACGTATTGCTAGTATCACTGCACTAAGCTGTTAAAAAGAGATGCGCTCCTTCACCAATAACATATACAGACACTAGGCCGCATCCCCCAGAAAGGGGGGTGACCGACGGCAAGGCGCACCTCACACCCTCATACGCCTCACACAGCTTAGCCCTTTTGTGCTAAAGGGTCCGGCCGGTAGCCCCTCAACTTACACTCTGGGTCCCGAGTGCAGTCCGAGGAACCGTCGTCAGCAGCAGGGCCCGACAGTTTTCACTGGTTTACCCCCGTCGCGTCCTAATGGCCGGGCCCCCCCAACCACGACCATCCCGACAGCGGGATGTCAAGGGTGGGAAAGCACATTAGAGCAGCGTCAAAATCAACCATTCACAATCTTTCTCCACTTACACCTTTTCATTGCACGCTCTCTCGCCACCTCCACATTCATGTCTCTCCTTCCCAACGCCTGCTTCAGACCATCCATCCACCCAAACTTCGGTCTACCCCTAGGCCTGCGACCACTCACCTCCGCATTCATCACCCTTTCCACCAATCTCCCTTCATACATCCTCTCCATGTGCCCGAACCATCTCAGTACACGCGAATCCACTGTTCTCCAACTTCTTCACCATCCCTGTTCTGCTTCGAACAACGTCGTTGGTGATCCGGTCTCTTAGCGTTACTCCAGCCATGCTCCTAAAACACTTCATCTCGAAAACATTCAACCTTCTTCACCAATAACACGTCAAACAATAGGTACCTCCCTTGCGAATGGTGCCAATGAGTTCGTATTATTGGGTAAATACACTTGCGTCATTTTTGATTGATTGTCAAAGTAATAATATCGCGTTTTCACTAAATACTGTCCGGTCGATAGACTTAATGACCTTGTGGTTCCACACGATCTCGGCAAGACTTGCGATCCAGGCTAAAAACAGCATACACCTTATACACTTACCAAACGATCAGTGCCGCCATTTTGGATTCAGGCAATCAGCTTGCCTCCATTATTTCAGCCAGTTTTGCGGCTTTTCGTCATGCTTTTATCGGCTATATGCTCTTTGTATGGAGGCAGTCCTATGAGAGCTGACTGTGATCAACTTCGCGAGGAATCCTAGCACCCTGTACCCTAAAGGGTTCTAGCACCTTGGAGCCTCGCGGTAGAAGAGAAGGTACTTCCTGGCCACAGCCTTTTATGCTTAGCAAGGCAATAAAGATAACGCATTTAGTAACGATGCGATGTAGCCATCTATCGCCGCAGCGATCCAGCGCTATCTGGGGCCTACAGACAACTATTTTGCTGGACGGATAGTGGAGCGCGATAAATTTCATCAGACCAGGGTCACAGGCCGCGAAAAGACAGATTCTATCATAAACAAACCAGGTTGCCAGTAGTGATATTCGTAGAAGCAAATTGGGTCGAGGAGAAGTAAAATGAAAGGCAGTTCAGAGTGTATGAAACTGAGAACTCTGGCCATGCGTTCTAGTTTTTGATAAAACTTCAGGTTTAGTACCTGGCTCACATATATACCTATTGCTAGGAGTTTGAGCCGCACCTTCTTTGAACGCAAAGAAAGATTTCAAGAAAGGCGAGGAAAATCCTACAGCGCGATTTAACTTAGACCTCATTTCCATCGGAGTCTCAACGCGAGTCATCGCACGCTCCACCGTAGGGCACGCAGATTATTGATTCAGGTAGGTTCGCACACCTTCGTGCGCGAAAAACGTGATCTTATCAGGGAAAAATTCAAGAAGAGATACTTTAATTGTGATATATACGTAAGCTGGTGCGTGTAAAGAAAGGCGTTATTTCAACGACTGGCCATGACGTCATCGCGGGTGGTAGCAGCAGTAGTGACGAAACTAGAAGCAGGGCCAATGAACGAGGTGTCAAGAGTATCGGCGGGTTGCCATTGGTCGTGTCAAACACAAAGGGACAACAGGGAGCTAGAGTCAATCACTGGGCTGGAAAGTAACCAGGAGGGCAGAGACAAGCAAGACGGGAACAGGAAAGGCTACGAGAGCCAACGGGCCTGACCGGGGGACCAGGCTGGGGGCTGTGAGGAGAGGCCTATCGACGCAGCGTAGGAGATTATCGGCAATGGGTTGGAGGTACGTATCAGTGGTTAGTTAAGAGTGTCAGCTGTGTGTTTTGTGGGTCCTTTTCGTAGGCTAAATATCTCCGTTATTCAAATAATTTAGGAGAGTCCTTTTTTCCGCTTCTAGGGGTGGGAAATTGCTGCCGTGGCAAGTTTGGTTCACGACGAGCCAACTTCGGCTCAAGTGTGGCGAGTGGGCGGCCGGGGCCGTTCCATAGTTGGGATTGAGAAGGAGCGAGCCACGATTGAGTCGTTCGTCGTGACTCTAAGCTGGCCTGGCATGGGCCACGGTAAACCAGCGGTGGCTCAGTGGGGTTGAGTCAACCCGGTGAAGCGACCCACCAGGTCGCGTGTCACCGGCGTACACCTGAATGTTCAAGACCTATCATCAGTCGTCAAATGTGCCAAAAATCTGCGAATGTTACAGTCCTGTCAGCAGCCGCCAAAGTGTCTCTAGGTGGGGTATCATATTCAAGGGCGTGAGCGTACAGTTGTCGTAAGGCCGAATTTCCGTCGCGGGGTATTGTGGGGAACCTTGTGCGGTATTTTATGTGGGGTGGGAATCTTGACTTGTGTATCGTGTGTGGTGCTTTGCACGTGACGAATCTCTAGCAACATTGTGTTAATTACTCAACAACATATTATATAAGCCATAGTCAAATTTATTACCCATGCAATCAATTAAAATCATAAACCTCGGTGTCTTTCCTGTCTTCTTTTATTCGCCTTGACCCTCCTTCACTATCACTATACCTGTACTCTTCAATTATTTTCAATCTTACGTTTTGTTACGGTGCATACAGGAACGGAAACGATTTAACCGAAGCTACATAAACAATTATAATCTTTCTGCTTTGTGCGGTGGAGAGACGACCTCGCCTGTACAGATATTTGGGTTTTGCACAGCTTTGTATGGTCCGGTATGTTTTCCGAAAGCGATTACCTTTTTCCGGTAGGTTAGGTCTGTGAGCTAGCTTTGTAGGTTGCACGGAGCATTTATAAAGACTCGTCGGGCTGCTGCTCGAGGAATGTCGATGCGAGCAAAATTAGTGTCACCCTAAATGGAGAGCTCATGGAGGAAGTTCAGTGTTCTAAGTATCTGGGCTACCATGTGGAGATAACTGAACAAGTGGAAACTGAAGTGAAGGCGCGAGTGAAGGAGGGATGTAAAGTGTTGGGTGCACTGAAGAGTGTAATGAGCTGTAGGACGTTGGGGATGGAAGCAAAAAGAGGGCTATATGGGGGTGTTGTTGTCCCAACTGTGCTCTACGGAGCTGAGGCTTGAGGGGTGAGAGCAGAGGAGAGAAGAAGGTTGAATGTTTTCGAGATGAAATGTTTAAGGAGCATGGCTGGAGTAACGCTAAGAGACCGGATCACCAATGACGTGGTTCGAAACAGAACAGGGATGGTGAAGAAGTTGGAGGGCCGAGTAGATTCGCGTGTTCTGAGATGGTTCGGGCACATGGAGAGGATGGATGAAGGGAGATCGGTGAAAATGGTGATGAATGCGGAGGCGAGTGGTCGCAGGCCTAAAGGTGGACTGAAGTTTGGGTGGATGGATGGTGTGGAGCAGGCGTTAGGAAGGAGACAGGAAGGAGACGAGAGAGCGTGCAATGAACAGGCGTGAGTGGAGAATGGTTGTGAATGGTTGATTTTGACGCTACTCTGATGGCATCCCGTTGTCGAGATGGTCGTGGGTGAGGGGGTCATCATGACGCGGCGGAG
The DNA here is from genome assembly GCA_016164225.1 of Gammarus roeselii. Lineage (NCBI taxonomy): Eukaryota > Metazoa > Arthropoda > Malacostraca > Amphipoda > Gammaridae > Gammarus > Gammarus roeselii. Next base: position 8,456 of record SDVV010038075.1, read on the forward strand.
GTAAACCAGTGAAAACTGTCAGGCCCTGCTGCTGATAACGGATCCTCGGACCGCATTCGTGACACTGAGTGTGTGTTGCGGGGTTACCGGCCGGACCCTCTAGCACAGAAGGGCTATGTTGTGTGAGTGTGAGCGTATGAGGGTGTGAGGTGCGCCTTGCCGTCGGCCACCCCCCTTTCTGGTGAATGCGGCCTAGTGTCTGTATCAGTCTGTACATCTGTCCTTTTAGTAGATACTGAAGAGCACCTTCAGGGAGATGTTCCATCATATTGATGTGCACACGGTCCGGCCCGGGTGAAGTTTCCAGGGTATGATCTATAGCATACTGTAGGTCGTGGAGAAAGAGCTTGTTGTAAAACTCTTCGTTTGTGGAAACATAGTAGATGTGTTCACTTTCTCTCAAGCCTTTTTTGAGTTGGAAAGCAGCAGTGCAATTTGTGGCTTGTGATATATGGCTGTAAGCCTGTGCTAGTTTATCCGCTATTTCCGCGTATGAATACATTTGAAGATGTGGATAGATCGATAGAGGCGTCTCTGGATACGTCTTATTTTCTTCCCTCACTTGCGAGAGAGGGGTGTTTCGGTTAATATTGTTGACTCAAATTTGGTCCAGTTTTTTCGTTTCTTTAAGGTTGCGGAACACAGCAGATGCTCCATTCAACGCTAGTTGGTTCCTGCGGGACCGTGCGCGACGGAAGACAACGTACAGCCTTTCATGCCTTTCTCTGGCTCCCAGCAGCTTTGAGCACTACCACGGTCTGGGATAAGGGTTGAGGGGCTGAACTTTGAAATTTTTCGATAAGACGGGTGACGAGGTCGCGCTCTGAGATACCATCCATATCGGGCCACGCGATATGTGTCGAGTATTCCTTCCAGCTGGATTTCGATAGTTGAATCGAAATTCTTGTGCAGCAGGAGATGTTTTTTGCTGGTTGGTGAGGAGTGATATGATTCGTTATAGTCACTGTCATGTGTTGAGGGCAGGACTCTCCAAACGAGTTAGGGTGCCAGAATGGGAGAGTATATGGATACATCGATGGCGGTTCCACTTTCGAGGGTGATTCGGGTGGGTTGTCGACATTGAGGAGAATTAGGTTGCGAGTGTCTATGGTGTTGGTCATTACCACTTCCCCGGGGTCTGTCCTCGCGCATTCCCACATTTCGTGGTAGCTGTTAGTCTCCAAGGAGGAGCACAGGAAAGGGCAGTTGATAAAGCAGTTCGGTCATTAGTGCTTCAGAGATCGTGGCCCCGTGACGAGTAGATAGAAACTATTGTTATTTGTCTTGAAACATATCATGACATTGAAAACTTGGAGTACTATCCGCAGGAAAGGGGGTGGTTGAGTACGCTTTGGTGGATCATGAGTGCCACTCCGCCGTGTGCAGTCATATTATTGTGGCCCTCGCGGCCATGTATGACGCATTGAGGGATTGTGACGGTGGCGGTTTCTCGGAGTTTGATCTCTTGGAGACCTATCACGATAGGTTTATGGGTTGAGATTCGAGATAGTGATTCGACTTGTCACTAAGTCTCTGGCAGTTCCATTGAATTATTCTGCTCTTGCTCGTTTTGGACACGGTTCACTCTCAGACCTTGATTAACAGCAGTGGTCGCGTGGTTTTCAAGAACTTTCGTGATGTTCGTGTCTTTTAAGTTTGCCCAAGAGTCCAAGGTCGAGAGCGTTCATGGCAGCGTCACTGGCTTTCTGTAAAACGTGGTCTGCTGTAATTACCGCGTTCACGGCAACAGTTGTTTGTCTTCGTTCCTCCAAAGCGTTCGGTACCAAAGTTTTGTACACACCTAATTCCTAGATTTATTCATTTCTTAATCCTTTGATGTATTAGTCAAGAGGCCGTCACACGTCACAAATAGACATGTTAGATCCTTGTAGCCGGGGCCTTAGAATCGTGCTACCGTATCCACCGCGTGTCGTAGAAGGCGACTAAAGGGGCGCCCCGTAGCCGGGAGTAGAATCGCGCTACCACAACCCCCAGCGTGTCGAAGACGACAAAACGGGGCGGAGCGAAGGGGCTAGGAGTCCTGTTCTCTGTAAAAACCTTTCCTCGAAGACGGCAAGACGAACGGGGGGAGGAGAGGCACACGCCTCTCCAAACCCTATTGTTAGGGTCGCTGAATGTGCGTGGCTGTAGTACGAGTGATGTAAAGAGGAGGGAGATTGACGAGATGTTTGTGAGGAGGAAGTTAGATGTGTTGGCGCTGAGCGAGACGAAGTTGAAAGGTAAGGGCGAATGTGAGTTTGGTGTTGTAAGTGGAAGAAAGTCTGGTGTGGAGGAAGGAAGGGCACGAGAAGGTGT
>SDVV010038076.1:0-10771 GCA_016164225.1 Gammarus roeselii
GTTCGAAACAGAACAGGGATGGTGAAGAAGTTGGAGGACAGAGTGGATTCGCGTGTTCTGAGATGGTTCGGGCACATGGAGAGGATGTATGAAGGGAGATTGGTGAAAAGGTGATGAAAGCTGAGGCGAGTGGTCGCAGGCCTAGAGGTAGACCGAAGTTTGGGTGGATGGATGGTGTGAAGCAGGCGTTGGGAAGAAGAGACATGAATGTGGGGGGGGCGAGAGAGCGTGTAATGAACAGGCATGAGTAGAGAATGGTTGTGAATTGTTGATTTTGACGCTGCTCTGATGTGCTTTCCCGCTCTTGGCACCCCGCTGTCGGGATGGTCATGGGTGGAGGTGGGGCCGGCCATTATGACGCAGCAGGGGTAAACCAGTGAAAACTGTCGGGCCCTGCTGCTGACGACGGATCCTCGGACTGCGCTCGTGACCCAGAGTGTATGTTGAAGGAGTACCGGTCGGACCCTTGAGCACAAAAGGGCTAAGTTGTGTGAGTGTGAGCGTATGAGGGTGTGAGGTGCGCCTTGCCGTCGGCCACCCCCCTTTCTGGGGGATGCGGCCTAGTGTCTGTACCTGTATCTGTGTTTTCGACGACGGTGTTGGTCACGTTGGGACAAATTAGTGAGTGAGCGAGAGGTAGATGCAAGTGGGAGATATCAAGCAATAATATGGTTGGTTATAATATGTTGCTCCTGGGAACAGGAGTGCAAATAGTGTGATGCAATGAATAAATACATGAGTCTGCCCTGATACACGTGGGAATAACTGAAAACAATTTGGTACACAGGTCATAACAATGCACGGAATGGGCAAACGACGCTGAGAACTGAAAATACAATGTTGGAAAATAAACTTAACAGTTAACACCGATTGTAGTCAACGTTGAGCAGAAATCATTGCGCATGGTAAACACATTGTAAAACAAGTCTGTTATATATTTTGCGAACAAAAAACGTAGTTCTTACACTGACAATTACAGCCGTGAACCAACAACGACAATTCCAACTAATACCGAGATATGAGATAGAGCACGTGTTAAATAATTGGAAGGGCAATGACATCGGCGGGAAGTGGCCGAATAGCGAGTAATTGATGCTCGCAGTTTAGTAATGCTGGATACAGAGGGTCTACACGAGTATGCACAATGATAGGTTGGCGATGCGAAGCACTGCCTAGTACCGGGATATAAGTCAACACAAACCTCATTCGCGACATAATTACGGGCACTAAGGAAACGTGACCTAATTAATCGGCTGTCGTACCCGTTAACACTAAACCCCAAAATGGACATTCGATAGTGTCGTTATCATGGTAAAGTAAGTAATAAAAATGTGTCAGATAAAAAATATTTCTACACGACAGCACACGGACTCACAAAATGAAGAAGTACGGGTCGAAGGTGACGTGCAGTGGAGTACGTGACAAAGCTGGCTTGTCGTAGTCGGATTTAGTGCGTAGTTGCGCGGTCGGCGTGAGTGCGTAGTTGCAAAGTCGGCAGGAGTGTAGGTGGCATGATTGGCGCAGCAGCCTGAATTCATTAGAGAGTTAATTTGATGAGTTGCTGTTTGTAGATGTCACTACGGCTTTTCCGCAATGCTAAGACACACAGCAGGCGTGTTGGTTGATAACGGTGTGATGATGAAGCCTGACTAAAATATTTGTGCATTGCTGGAATTACGGTGGTGATCTTTTAGGTTAGGCGAGTGTTTGGATTTTGCATCTTGTTGGAGGATAGCTTGATGGAATGACCCGAGAATGTACGCGCCGCCCTTCTTGGCGACTGCTTCGGAAGGCGATTGCGCACGGCCGCTACGCCTGAGGTGCGCGCAGCCTCAGCGGTGGTGCTGCCTGCTTCTAGGCTGAGTGGATCATGTGATACCATTGCTTGATTTCCTCAAATTTATTGGGTTTAGACGGAACCGCTAAGTGCTGCCTGCGGGGCGAGACTGCCGCCGTGAGTGCTTATAGTTTTGGGAGCGGTTGAGTCTGTCTGATGAGCGTTTGAATGCGGCGTTCGAATGACGCCTTAGGAAGTGTGAGCCCTCTCCGTGACGACTGGTAGCAAAATGTGAGAGTACTGCCATGCCATGTGCTGCAATACTGACGCTTGAGTTGGCTGCCAGGGTACATCGGTGATGGTAGCTGTCATACGTTGCGTACGAAAAGCGGCAGCGCGAAAGCTCGAGGCAGCTGTATCAGCCGTAAGATTTAAAACCCAATATATTACAGCCAAGGCTAAAAAATTGGTGACCAGAATGATGCGTAATGATTGGAAATAAATGTCTCGCATGTTACTTGGAGATAATTTTGTTCATGTTTTCTTGAGTAAAGGCAGTTAAATAGACAGATATATTAATAACTATCTCAATCGAAGCACTCTACGGTGCAATACAGTCCCTCCAATGAAAGAATGAATTCAATGTTCAACAAAATGATGGCGATAAAACGTGTCGAATTTACCCCTCTGAATCATCAATACACAATTATAACAAACATAAGACACCCCGCATAAATGAACGTGAGTGTACACAGCTTGGATGGGTGTGTTAGGGAAGCATGAGTGTTAGCCCAGAGGCTCAAAACATTATCGGTATGCAGAATAATGTCCTCGTTTATGCCAAGGCTTAGACGTAATTACGTCTAGACGAAAAGACAATAAGTCGGGACTCGAAGAGTCTGAGCAGAAATGATGCAAGGGGCTGTAGTAGCTAAGACCATGACTAAATGAAGGCAATAGCCTGACCGGCAGCTTTTAGGTATATGGCCGTAGTGCGATGTTTGCGCATGACGATATGCAAGGGCGTGCCTCGACATAAATGAGCATATGTACAGACATGTAGGATGTATGGTATGATATATAATTATAATAATAATAATGATAATAATAATAATAATAATTAGAATAATAATAATAATAATAATTTTAATTATAATTATAATCATAATAGTAATAACAATAAGAATTATAATAATAATTATAATATTAATTACTTCATCAAAAACCATCAAGAGCATCGAAGTTCATTTGAAACACAATTTAATCTAATAGAAATATGAGTACTCCACAAGGTAAGGCAGACGAGTCAAATCAGGTGTTATATTAGAGAGAACAATTTTATTCCGAACGGACACATCTATTATCTTCCATCTAGAGTGTACAGTAACATTGATGACACCGCGAGCACATCGCTTGTGCAGATTGAAATGAGGATTTAATTGTTAGAAGCCAGAACTATGGTCATGAGGTTGTGTAGCTTTACGAAAAAGTACTTTAATGTGATCCAATGTGTTCTCTGCAAATACACTGCTCGCGGACGTTGAGCGTGGGACCTGCATCAGTCGACAAAAGGTGGCATTATAGCTCCATGTCAGCTTCATGTATTGTAATGACATATCTCTCCACAGTACGTTGCAGTAAACTAGATAATAGTATGATTTTAAAAGCTGTATTTTTCTTCCTTTGGCGCAAAGAAGAACCTCTGTTATAGCATGTTACCAACGGCATTTTGTCGCCTAGTCTGCATAGCAATATCCTAATCATCAGTGCAATCTGCAGAAACAATATGACCAAGATACTAAATTCATCAACAAAATCATATGTGACACCATCTAGCTTGACATCAGTCGAGAAGTAACGCTTGGCACCTTATGGTCTGACCAACTTAACTTACACACAGTTTTTGAGGAGTTATGCACAATATCAAAGGGCCGAGCGAAATTACAACAAATATCTAGAAACTTCTGCAATGCCGATAGAGTTGGAGCTCTTAACACCACATCATCGGCATAGCAAAGATTATTAACACAAAAATTGGCAACATGACACCATAGCTTCTTCGCACCTAATGGGTACTTCAGAACATTGGTGTAAACATCATACAACTAGGCGACAATTGACCTCCAAGTCTAATTCCATTGGTACAATGATAGGGAGTTTATTTTGAATTTCCTCACCGCAAAAGACATTCATGTTCTCTGAACCGGAACACAAGTAACTGTACGATATGAGCAGGGGCTCCCCTCTCAATTAATTTCCTGAATAAAGTCCTGTGATATATTCTATACAACGTTTTCTTTGCATCTAAGAAGAACACAAAAGACAGAAGAGTCCATACTTCTGTAGTATTCTACTGCTTGCTTCAATGCAATCGCCATTTCCGCACCATCGCCCTTCTTAAAACCAAACTGACTGGCCGCCGTGAACAAATACGTTTGCAATCTTGCACGAATGATCTGCTCCAGACTTTAAAAACTGGAAGTAGCAATAGCAATGGGACGGCAATCAGTCATGCCAGACGGGTCCTTCGTTATACATTTTAGAAGCGGGCTAACACCGTAATCTGCTTATATACTTTTCCAGGGGCATCATCATTACCAATCACCTAGTTATTTCTTGATCCTCTTACATGGCCCTAACCTCGGCAACAACGATCGTTTCGTCCCTTGCAATATCCAAAAAGTGCTCTCCTCATACTCTCGCAATGTTATCCATACTTGTAACTCCTTCAACAGTGAGTGGAAATGATTCTTCCTTATAACTAAATGTTCGAATTTCTTTCCAAAAATCTTTGCATTTACCTTCACTCAACTTTGAGAGAAATGCCTGTACTCGTAATTGTTGCTCATTATCCCTTAAAAACGCGAGTTTTCTACGAAAACGGGATTTGGCTATTCTCCTTGCCACTGCAAGTTGGCCCCCTCGAGTCTTTCCAACAACATTCCACTGGAACAGCGTGCCTTTCAGCTTATTTCAATTCCTTCGCCCGTTCATTCCATCCGTGGAAATTGTATTTACGTTATTTCCTGATACCAATAACTCGTAGACCAGCAATTAAAATACACTCATGCAGTCACACGGGTAATTCCAGGGTACACTAACACAACAGAGTAAACCGGATAAATGATCGCCTGCTGCTAATTTTATTTCAATGATTTTTTCCTTTGGCAGCCTCCGCGTGATCGCTTGTCTAGTGTCACTGGTGTCAAAACTGCCATTTGGTGTCCCTCATTCTTTGTTACTTAAACTCGAAAAGTGACCCTAGTTTTATTATATATGCCGTGCTGTGCAGTGCACGGTTGTAAGAAACGAGGTTGTCTTTCAAAAGAAAACGTTTCGTTTTTTTAGGTTTCCTAAATCTGTGACCATGAGGAACCGGTGGCTGATGACTACAGGCCGTCAGGATGCCTTTGATTTCAACAACGTACGAATGTGTTTGGCTTATTTAGATCATTTTTTTTTAAAGCTCGGAAAACGCATTGCTTCCAGATTCAATGAAAAAAAATATTGGCGTCCGATGCTGTCCCATCAAAAGGGTTACCGCATATGAGGAGGCAAACTGCAGACGCAAGTTTTTGGATCAGTTAACAACTGTGCCCCACTAAATTTTATGTTAGCGCTCATTTTGGTTAAGAATGTATTTGGTTATGTCCCCTCCGTCATGCAATTCTGTGTGCTCCTTTGGCTAACAGCAAGGTGAACAGCTGTAGCTAGTCACCTAGCCAAGTGCTGAATTGTCTACCAAGCTATCTATGCAGGCTGCTATATGCATCACATATTGTTATTGAGCAAGTTCATAATTTCTAGGACAGTATTTCAATGTAATATATGAGGGGGCATATAAGATGTCAAATGAGCGCAGCGCAACTCTCGTAACTACTCCGAACATGCAAACTCGTAGTGGCATGGATGCTTGCACTCCCATACCAATAATAATACATCTGTTTTTTCTTGCCACTGTATATATAAATATTTGCTCCAACTTGGTCATTCATTGAAGAAGAGACCTTCGAATAATTTGAACAAAAACTACGCAAATATTCCTAAATTCGGACATTACAAAATAACATTACAGAGGATTTCGTCAAGAAATACCTCTGATCGCCATAGGTTTACAATTATCTCCACTGTCCGATGTACAAAAAATAGAAGATCAATGTATTTCTTCAAGAAAAAATCGAAAAGTTAACTATCTATAAATTTGTCATCTCAGCAATCTGCGAAAAACAATTTCCTTATCTATATAAACTGCCCTGTTCTAATCTATCGGTTCGTGTTTGCTCAAAAATTGTTACCAAAAAGAAATATTAAAGATCTGTTCTTCAAAACGATTGCTTACATAAATATATTGATTGAAAATAAACTACTTCAATAGCCCAAAATAGTGAGTATAATATACTAGAATAGATATGCCAATATTCACTATATTGCACCAGTGACGTCACAGGCAGGTAAGGCGGGACCATGATGTCAGACCACGTGATTCTGACATCACGTCCTAAATTGTTAGTTTTACCCTTTGGTGTTAGTGTACCCAGGGTAATTCAGTCGTTCATTATCAGGTAATTCATTCATTCCGGGCGGCCTATCATGAATGTGTGATAGAAGGGTATCAAGTTCTACATAGAATCGATCCGTTGTCACATTGATTTTAAAGTTCCAGTCAATTGCGGCAATCTCGCGGGAATCAATTTGCAGAAGGGCCTGCAATCTCTCAACATTTAGAGTTACTCCTGTCACAGTGATCCGTACAAGCGACATCAGGAAGCGTGTAACATGAAACGGTTGTATCTAACAAGAACGAAGACAGAGCAAAATGATCGATCAAGGAAGTGGATCGAGTCCTGTGATTTACATAAGTGTACGTATCAGGCGGCAGAAGCAGTGTCCTGGAACGCCAAGTAATGATCAGCGAATAACTTTTCAATCTCAACAAACCTAGCCGTGTGAGGCGAGGCATTAAGGTCTCACAGAACACATATTTGCTACTCTTCTCGACTTTCCAATATACTACCAAGTACATCCATACAACTCAATTTGATGTGATTTGAGCCTGATTTCCTCCAGAGCCTCAACGCAAGTCATCGTAGGCTCCCCCGCAAGGCACGAACATCATCGATTCTTGTAAGTTCGCACACCCTTGTCTGCGGAAAGGTTGATCTTGTTAGGTTTTTAGTCATATATATGTTTCAATTGTGGCATTATTGCAGACTGGTGCGTTCAGGAACGGAAAGAGTTAACGCGTATCTAGGTAAGCGTATTGTTTTCTCTGTGCGTTATGGGGTGGAGAGACCACATCGCTTGCACTATGTTTAGGATTTAGACAACCTCGTATAGTCCGAAATGTCTTCCGGTTGCGAATAGATTTTTCCGGAGGGTTATGTAAGAGAGTAAGCTTTGTAGGTTGCAGGAAGAATTTAAGAAGGCTCGTCGGTCTGCTGCGAGTGCGTTGCAATCCCACAGTAAGTGTTTCACGCTGATAGATTTGATTTGATTTGATCCTCAGTTCCAACAGCGCCTCTACGTGAATCATAATTTTTGATTTGATTTGATTTGAGCCTCATTTCCACCAGAGCCTCAACGTGAGTCATAATAGGCTCCCCCGTAGGGCTCGATGATCATTGATTCCAGTAGGCTCGCACGCCTAAGTTTGCGAGGAAAAAACTAACAACGCTTTTAACGTTCGAAAAAACGTGAAAATTTTAGCAATGTCAGACGCACGCTAGTGCGCAAAAGAAAAACGCTTACTCGAAACGGATCTCCGCTTCCAATCCTTAAGAACATAAAGAGTGAAATGTACGCACCCTAGTGCGTACAGGTAGCATCGTCTAGATTAGTACAAGGTCAGTGGCTACACGGGCAATATTAGCTCCGACAGCAACGCAACACAATATTTACAGCTACGCGGTTTAGTTGTATAAATACAATTTACTTATTTAGGTAAGATAGAGACTCAGATGAAACGAAACGAATCCTCGCCTCCAACCCTTCAGAACCTCATGAGTTATATATCCATGCGCCAGTGCGCTCAGATAGTATCGTCGAAATTGGTACAAGGTTCACGGCTACACGGACAAAGTCAGCTCCGACAGCGACGCAACACAATGTTTACAGCTACGCGGTCTATTTGATTTTTAGTACAATTCATTTATTCAGGCAAGATAAAGACTCTGACAAAACGAATCCCTGCCTCCAACCACTCAGAACTCCAAGAATAACATGCACGCGCGACAGGGCGCACAGACAGCATCGTTGAAATTGGTACAAGGTCTATGGCTTCACGGCTTAGATAGACTCCAACCGCAACGCGTCACAAGGTTTTATAGCTGCGCAGTCCAGGTCAACCCCAGACACTGCATATGGTCCGTGCATGCGCGATCGAGCACAGACTGAAGAAAAAATACCCATTCTCAAAATCACATATACGAACTCCTGCACAAATATTCCAGCGTTATAATATTGTGGAGCGTGAAAAAGAAAGTAAGAGCAGGTTCGTCATGGGCAGAAAAACTGCTCATATTATTGATTTCGCACTGATTGTTTGTTTAAGGGGATAGGGCGGGGGGGGGGCATAGGTCCCTTGGGTCGCATAAGAGCCCGATGAATCCCGGAGGGTGACCCATGTCCCCCGGGTCTTCCCGAGCTCTCCGAGTCCCCCGAGACCCCTCGCCTCAGCTCATCTCGGCTTGTCTCGAATAATTTCGGCCAGTTTCGGCTCGTCGCGACCAACTCGACTCGCCTGAACATGTTCGACTGATCTCGACACACCTCGACCAGCCTCGACGCGACCCTCGCCCTCTGCGCCAGCAATCCGCGGACTGTAATAGTTATTTGTTCCACTCAAGCATCTCACATAAACATTTTTCTGTGTATGGGTTTTACAGCGCTGGGAGGGGGGAACAGAGGTTCCAGGATTCAGAGGGGCCTCTAAAGGGTCCCGCAGTTTCTCAAAAGGGTCCTAAAGGGTCTCAAGGGTGTCCCAAAGGGACCCAGAAAGGTCCAAGTGGATCCCCCCGAATCCACCTGGTCTCCCAAGTCCCCCGGGTTCCCGAAACCCCGGGTCCCCGAGTCCAGCGGGTCCCAAGAAAACCTCCCCTCCCTGGGTCACCTTGTCTCAACCAGCCTCGATACATATAATAATAACCAATTCAAAATCTATCACCATGAAAAAAGGGCAGAGAAAAGTAATAGAGCCCAAGCAAGAAGAAATACTAAAATAAAGTGTTAATGATCTATAAAATGAATAGTCATCCATCCGTGAATCATAATAGGCTCCCCCGAAGGGCTCAATGATCATGGATTCCAGTAGGCTCGCACGCTTCAGTGTGCGATAAAAAAAGACAACGCTTTCAAAGTTAGAAAAATGTGAACATTTTAGCAATGTCAGACTTACGCTGGTGCTCATAAAAAAACGCTTAGACGAAACGGACCTCCGCTTCCAATCATTTAGAACTTCAAGAGTAATATATACGCACGCTAGTGAGTACAGGTAGCATCGTCGAGACTAGTACAAGGTCCACGGCTGTACGGACAAAGTCAGCTCTGACAGCAACGCAACACGATCTAGACCGACATGCGGCCCAGGTCGACCACAGTACACTTCATTTATTCAGGTAAGATTCAGACGGAACGAATCCTCGCCTCCAATCAATTAGAACTTCATGAGGTGCGCTAATGCCCACTTCAGGTGCGTTAGTACGCACAGGTATAATTGTTGTGACTGGTACAAGGTTTACGGCTATACGGATAAAGTCAGCTCCGACAGCAACGCAACACAGAGTTTACAGCTACGCGGTCTTTTGATTTTTAGAACAATTTATTCATTCAGGCAAGAGAAAGACTCAGACAAAACGAATCCCCGCCTCCAACCACTCAGAACTCCAAGAGTATTATGCACGCGCGCCAGTGCGCACAGATAATACAAGGTCTATGGCTTCACGGATTAGATAAACTCCAACCACAACGCGTCACAGGGTTTATAGGTACGCGGTCTAGGTCAACCCCAGAAACTACATATGGTCCGTGCATGCGCGAGCGAGCACTGACTAAAGAAAAAACACCAATTCACTAAATCACAAACAGAAACTCCCGCACAAAGTCACTAGCATTATATGTTACACATAACAAAATTGTGGATCGTGAAGAAAGTAGGGGCCGGTTCGTCACGGTCAGAAAAACTGCTCGGATTATTGATTTCGCACTCATTGTTTAAGAAGATGGGGTGTGGGGGGGGTGGGGGGGCAAAGGTCCCTGGGGTCCCAATAGAGCCTAAAGAGGGTCCCACAATTTTTCAAGAGGGTCCCAATGGGTCTCAAGGGTGACCCAAAGGGGCCCAGAAGGGTCCCTCCAAATCCTCCTGGTTTTCCAAGTCCTCCAGGTTTCCGAAACCCCGAGTTCCGCGGGTCCCACGAGTACCCCCCTTCCCAGGGTCACCTTGTCTCAACCAACCTCGATGTATATAATAATAACAAATGCAAAATTTATCACTATGAAAAAGGGCAGAGAAAAATAATAGAGCCCATGAAAGAAGAATGAATAAAATACTAAAATAAAGTGTTAATGATCTATAAAATGAATATTGATTAATCATCCATCCACCCCAATATGCTGATAAGACACTTAGTTGCAACAGGGGCATGGTGGCGCGTCTGGTCCCACGTCTACATCCATTAGGTGGTTGTGAGTTGTCCACGTGTGTCCCGTGCAACAAACGGTCGATGAACACTAGGTATTTTCTGTTGGAGAGCTTAGTTTCCCATTCTCCAACCGAGGGTTTGACTATAAACATTTTTATTATCACTCTGTTGCCACGCATCATTCCATCAGGATGTTACATTGGATTTGATTTGATTTGATTTGAGCCTCATTTCCACCAGAGCCTCAACGTGAGTCATAATAGGCTCCCCCGTAGGGCTCGATGATAATTGATTCCAGTAGGCTCGCACGCCTAAGTGCGCGAGGAATAAACGAAACAACGCTTTCAACGTTAGAAAA
>SDVV010038077.1:0-10771 GCA_016164225.1 Gammarus roeselii
TATATTCATTTATTTATAAGCTAATTCCCATTAAACTATACAATTTGATTCATAGATAGTTAAATTTCCATTCTATTACATGATTACAATCGTTGTAGAGTTTGATTTCCAATAAATTTGATTCGTTGTGGACATGTTAGAAACAGTCGGTTCCTACCTCCTATATTTAAGCCCTCGGTTAACAGGACGGTGTTTACAATACACCGACAGCCACTTTTACTGTGTTTGGGCCACTCATCAAGTAAATGATTCCTGTTACAAACAGCTTGCAGTAGGGATACATTGAGCCCGCGTGTGACATACAAGTCTATGAGTCTGGGACGGAATGTGTTCATGTTCCAGGGATGTTGATGTTATGATGCTGGATCACAAAGCGATCACACGAAACAACATTAATTTCGCGACATCTTACTATGATGGAAAACGAAAATGTTCGAAGACATTTCGGTGGACTGGATGAGCACTTCAAATTACACAGCAAATGTAATACATTCTTCATCCATGGTTCATGTCGTCACAAACGGTCTAAAAATAGTTGGACTTCAGTTATCCAATTTTGTTTATGTATGTTACATAGAATCAATAATCATTTCATTAGTATTGGTATCCCTGCTGCTGATACGACAATAAGCACTTAACATGTTCTAACAGTCCTCACAAGCAAGATCACTTCGTGTTCACTTCAGTAGGCATGAATTTTACCACGAATGTGACTTCCATCTTCTTGCCGGCAGGTGGCGGTGGTCGCCTTCGCGGCGTCCGTCCTGGTGCCTGGAAGCGATGCTACCCCCGGTATGAACGACTGGTTCGGCAGCATGTGGGGCGGCGGTGGTGGTGGCGGTGGCGGCAAGGGAGGCGGAGGGGGTAAGGGTCGAGGACGCAGACGTCCTTCTGGAGGATACCGTCCAATCGTCATTTCAGCGCCCCCAATCTACCAGCCTGCTCCAGTCGCTCAACCAATCTACAAGGAACCAATCGTGCAGAGCTACGGTTACGGCGGATCAGGGGGTTTTGGTAAAGGCGGAGGAGGCGGCTTTGGAGGAGGATTCGGTGGTCATGGTGGTCACGGCGGAGGTGGATTTGGGTCATTCGGAGGAGGATCATTTGGTGGAGGAAGTTCGTACGGTGGTGGGTCATTCGGAGGCGGTTCATTCGGTGGCGGCGGTGGTGGTGGTGGTGGGGGCGGCTTCGGAAGTTTCCACAGCGTTGGGAACTTTGGCGGATCATCCTTCAGTGGAGGTCACGGACATGGGAAAGGCAAGGGAATCTCAAAGGGAATCTCTAAAGGATTCAAACAACCAACCTACGGAGGAGGTGCCAAAGCCAACCAGATTGAGAGCAGCTACGGTAGTAGTTACGGAGGGAAACAGCCTCACGGTTTCGGACCCATCAAAGATGACGATTTGATCATAGTTCAGGATGGGTACGGTTACGGATCCTCTAATGGCGGTGGTGGTGTGAGTATTCATGGAGGTGGGGTTGGAAGTGGGCGTGGTGGGTCTTTGGAAATTACACACGAAGGAGAACCATCTATCACTCACAACCACGATGGAAGTGTCACCACATCCTTTGTCGGCGGCTCATCAATTAAAGGAGGACGTGTGTTTGACTTAGAGCCCCCTCCAGTCTACCACGCTGGAAGCGTAGGCGGTGACCAACTGTCACTGGAGGATCACGGAACATCTTCGCTGTCCTACCTTGATCAGCAAGCACCGGCACCCCTTTACTCTCTTGGTAGTGGTGGAGGAGGAGGAGGCGGAGGAGATTCAACATTCCAACCATCCAAGCAGATTCCATTCCCAAATGAGATCTCCATTAGTGTCGATGCTGAGGCTTCTTATTCAGCTCCGGCTGCTGTGCACGAGCAAACTCAGCTTGGTTCATATTCTGAACAAGGCGAAGCTGTGGTCTCCTATGACCATCCTCTTGATTACAACGATCCCATTATTGAAATAGTGTTCGAAGATGACCCCTCATACGCCGGACGGAGCAAAGAAGGTGCAGGTCCAATCTCCATTGACCCAGCTCTCTTCCAAACGCAGTCCGATGATGTCGAAGTATATTTCATCGAAGTTTCTGACGATCAGTCTTATGAATCCGTTGACGATCTCGATTTGTCAGGAGCCCTCCAAGGCGTGAAATCAGAGTTTCCTCAAGGGCTTCCATCAGAGCTCAGTGAGACACTGATCAAATCAGGTTACCTGGACAATGCTCAAATCGAAGTCCTCGATCTGGCCAGTGCGCTGGATGATAACACTTTAGACAGCAGTGTGAGGAACGCACTCCGAGAAGCCTACGGTGCCGAGAGCAAAGACGTTGCAACCGTTGTCAAAGCACCTGAAACCAGTGATTCTTCCGCTCAAAAACAAAATGTTGAGATGCGGCTACGACGCCTACTGGAAAACAAGAATACCGTCAAGGGAGATGTTGAACTTGCAAGGGATTTACGCAAATTCGGGGCAGGACGATACGGAGGCATCGTCGAGCTCAACGACAAAGATTCAGACAAGTTCCTGCCTGTGACCGTGGACGGCGACCGCATCCCAATTCCCGACCATCCCGAACTGAACGGAAAGAAAATCAGCGGGGTTTTGGTCTACAAAGACTCCTCTGATGCATCCGACGCAAGCCCGCCCAAGACCAACATCGTAGTGACCCCCGGCGCTGCAAGAACCGCAAGGAAGATCCAAGAGGAACCCAAGTTTCCCACGACTTGGACGGAGTCAGATTGGCTACCCATCCCACCATTCGTCTCCCAAGAGAAGAAGTCTAGCAGTTAATACACATTGAACGAAATACGAACTAGAAAAGTTTTGGCCTTCATTTGAATGACTGTTTCTCGTTATGATTTTGGTTTAGATTTATAGATTTATCAAAATCTGCCTATAGACAATATAACTCTTAAAATAATGCCTATTTATTGACATAGTTTGTATCATTCATAGACACTATTGAACAAGCGATCAGTAATCTGGATGAACCTATTTTTTTCTAGTCAACTATCAAAGAGATAGGCACCTACTTTCCCATAGCCCAATAAAAAAAAACGAACCAAGTTCTTCGATATTTAATTGCTGATATCGAACATAAACACATCTTACGAAAACATCGATTCTAATTGAAAAAAATTTAATACCTTCAAAGAGTGATCTTCAAAGTATCAAAATTTAGTCCTGCAACATCACTTTGCCATGCTATCTATAGAAATAGTAGGTTCAGATGGATGTGTATGTTGAGAATTATTGAATAGGTGGATGTGCGAGTGGTATTTATATAATTGTACTGTAGTAAGCGTTTCCTTGCTCTTCATCGAGCAACGGCGTTGCGTCGTGAGATGGTCATACAGCCGTCGACACCTATGGGATGCTTGTATACTGTATATAAAATACGTAACAACCAGACAACAACACGTACTATAAAGAAAGTACTTAAAACCATTGTAGGTTCGGTTGTTATATTTCTTTAAATCATTTTCAAACATACTTTTCAATGCTATATGAACCAAACTCACAGTAAAAATGTATTAGATGGGTGAACTGTGTTCCTTGATTAAAGTGAGTTGTTTATAATTCCATGCTGAAATTGCAATTTCCCCCTCCAGGATTTTTTGTTAGCACTCTGACTTCTCTCAGTATCTCCTACGGCAGACAGCTCCTCTCCCTGACCAGTATCTCCTTCGGCAAACAGTTCCTCTCCCTGCCCAGTATCTCCTACGGCAGACAGCTCCTCTCCCTGACTTTGTACACGGGATTAGAGTAGTTGCGATCTTCTGAAAAATTCTTGTATTGAGAATTGCCACGGCCGTTGCATCAGAACTCTGTAATATAAATATTTTTATTTTGGACTACCATCGTACTTCGCTTTCTCGCATGTGTTCTTCATAACGTGTCATGCCGTTCCATGAGAAAAATAATTGAAATCTTCAAGTTTAACATTACTTCTCAGAAAACACATTAGCTAAGCAATACGTTTCTATTTGATTTAAAAAAAAAATTGTGCAGCTCATGCTGGTAATCTTTTTAGTTTGAAAAAACTACGGGAAAGTCAGTTAACACATATAATACTTTCAATACCGTTCGATTTCTCTCCAATTAGCCGAGGATTTCTTTCACAATGAATAAATAAATGATCATTGCTTTATATCTATTTCTAGATTGACATTTAAATATGTTGGCATTTCCTGTGGTTCTTGGAGTTCTGAGCTCGTAATGTAGTTCATAAGAAATGTTTCGTTTATTGTGTATTTTTCTACTTCGAGGTCCAGGTCGTTTTTATTTGTTTTCGGGGACATGAATCAATTCCCCCTTGAAATTTCCATTTTCCTAATATCTGAATAAACATAATTTAAAAATTATGATTTATATTTTAGATATGTCAATGCGGTTTATAACATCATGGCGTTACTGTGCTGAAACCAAACTGAAACGCAACTGAGACACGGCGGCAACTCTTCTTAAATCCTATAATTTCAAATCTAACAATTTAAATTTACTGGTCTCTTCCTATCATGTTCTAAACCAGTTGATGACGACTTCCACAATTATGTCATTTCGTAATCCTTTAGAAAATCTGAATAAAAACGACTCAAATGGATTGGCATACTGCATAGTTAAATTTACCTGACTATGATAACTTCCACAAGTGATCTTGTTTCCTTTACATAAATCCGAACCAAAACTCCTCACACGGATTGGTATTCTCCAGGTAATTCGTTAACCGTATTGTGTGTAGTGATAAGTTGTTTTTCTTGTTTTTGTTTTGTTTTTGTTTACAAACATTGTTTTAAATTTTCTTCCTTCTTCATTTTTTTCCTTGGTAAAAGTTATACGAGTCCTCCAAGATTGATGCCCACAAAAAAGAATAGATGTACAGAGTACTGTTAAGCAAATATTTTTGGTACTGAGAGAGTATCAATAAAATACACTTAAATATCCTATGAGTTCGTTATTATTAGAAACCTTGTGTTACATGAAACCTTGTGTTACATGAAACCTTGTGTTACATGAAACCTTGTGTTACATGATTGTTGATTATGGATCTGCAGCTCTCCCGTCAATTAACCTTATTGAAAAAAGCCAGCAACATACATGTTATATATTTATATATAGTGGCACTAGCACGATATTAGGCTGTTATAGAACCCGCAACATACATGTTATGCATATGGCACTAACACGATATTAGGCTGTTATAAAACCCACAACATACATGTTATGTACAGTGGCACTAACACGATATTAGGCTGTTATAGAACCGCACCATACATGTTATGTACAGTGGCACTAACACGATATTAGGCTGTTATAGAACCCGCAACATACACGTTATGTACAGTGGCACTACCACGATATTAGGCTGTTATAAAACCCGCAACATACATGTTATGCATAGTGGCACTAACTCGATATTAGGCTGTTATAGAACTGCAACATACATGTTATGCATAGTGACACTAACACGATATTGGGCTGTTATGGAACACGCAACATACATGTTATGCATATGGCACTAACACGATATTAGGCTGTTATAGAACCCGCAACATACATGTTATGCATATGGCACTAACACGATATTAGGCTGTTATAGAACCCGCAACATACATGTTATGCATAGTGGCACTAACACGATATTAGGCTGTTATAGAACCCGCAACATACATGCTATGCATATGGCACTAACACGATATTAGGCTGTTATAGAACCCGCAACATACATGTTATGCATAGTGGCACTAACTCGATATTAGGCTGTTATAGAACCCACAACATACATGTTATGCATATGTCACTAACACGATATTAGGCTGTTATAGAACCGCAACACACATGTTATGTATAGTGGCACTAACACGATATTAGGCTGTTATAGAACCCGCAACATACATGTTATGTATAGTGACACTAACACGATATTAGGCTGTTATAGAACCCGCAACATACATGTTATGTACAGTGGCACTAACACGATATTAGGCTGTTATAGAACCGCAACATACATGTTATGTACAGTGGCACTAACACGATATTAGGCTGTTATAGAACCCGCAACATACACGTTATGTACAGTGGCACTACCACGATATTAGGCTGTTATAAAACCCGCAACATACATGTTATGTACAGTGGCACTAACTCGATATTAGGCTGTTATAGAACCCACAACATACATGTTATGCATATGGCACTAACACGATATTAGGCTGTTATAGAACCGCAACATACATGTTATGTATAGTGGCACTAACACGATATTAGGCGGTTATAGAACCCGCAACATACATGATATTACAGTGGCACTAACACGATATTAGGCTGTTATAGAACCCGCAACATACATGTTATGCATATGGCACTTACACGATATTAGGCTGTTATAGAACCCGCAACATACATGTTATGTATAGTGGCACTAACACGATATTAGGCTGTTATAGAACCCGCAACATACATGATATGCATATGGCACTAACACGATATTAGGCTGTTATAGAACCGCAACATACATGCTATGCATAGTGGCACTAACACGATATTAGGCTGTTATAGAACCTGCAACATACATGTTATGTATGGTGGCACTAACACGATATTAGGCTGTTATAGAACCCGCAACATACATGATATGCATATGGCACTAACACGATATTAGGCTGTTATAGAACCACAACATACATGTTATGCATATGGCACTAACACGATATTAGGCTGTTATAGAACCCGCAACATACATGGTATGTATAGTGGCACTAACACGATATTAGGCTGTTATAGAACCCGCAACATACATGATATGCATATGGCACTAACACGATATTGGGCTGTTATAGAACCGCAACATACATGTTATGTATAGTGGCACTAACACGATATTAGGCTGTTATAGAACCCGCAACATACATGATATGCATAGTGACACTAACACGATATTGGGCTGTTATAGAACCCGCAACATACATGATATGTATAGTGGCACTAACACGATATTAGGCTGTCATAGAACCCGCAACACACATGTTATGCGTATGGCACTAGCACGATATTAGGCTGTTATAGAACCCGTAACATACATGTTATGTATAGTGGCACCAAAACGATATTAGGCTGTTATAGAACTGCAACATACATGTTATGTATAGTGGTACTAGAAAGATATTTGGCTGTTATAGAACCGCAACGTACATGTTATGTATAGTGGCACTAGAAAGATATTTGGCTGTTATAGAACCGCCACATACATGTTATGTATAGTGGCACTAGAAAGATATTTGGCTGTTATAGAACCGCAACATACATGTTATGTATAGTGGCACTAACACGATAATTGGCTGTTAACTGTGCAAATGGCATCATTAACAAGGACCTGAAAATTGAATCTGTTTGGTCATCCCAACCCAAAAATCACTCGATAATATGCCAGTATTTCCTCAGTAAGTAAAGTAGGAGGAGGATATCCCCAGTCCTCATTTCCCCCCTATCAAAGTTTACGACACGCAATAGGTAATGTGATCATTTTCATCCCCGAGGCTCCCCCACACTTAGCTTATATAATTCAACAAGTTTACTATTGCTAAAGATTTATTTACCACCTCAAACAAGCAGCTCATTAAATGTTATAAATATAAAAACACGAAATAAACTAACTATTCAAAGCAGCCTCATGTCTGTATTTTCTTAATACAGGCAATAAATGATTTCTCAGAAACTTGCAAAAAATACGAAAGGAAATATCTTTTCAATAATCGAGCTGGGTAATAAATAATATTAGAGGTTCCGCAGATGAGATGCTGCCATGTTGTATTAGATGTACTGATATCCTTGATACGGTAATGCACTTGAACCTCCAATACAATGTCAAATAAATACGTTTTTGTCCAGAGAGTTATAACCAATAGCTTGTAATCGGTTAAGATGAAAACCCTCTCATGTATATGAAATTAAGCACGAACTCTCTGGTGGTAAAGGCCGCACTAGTTAAAGCCGACGACCAAATAGTTATAAGACTAGGAATTTTCGCAGGGTAGGTTATTTTTTAGGACCATCTGGTGGCTGCTGGTTTTTCTTTGCCTTTTCTATTAGTTCGTCAGGAAAGTCCTTAACCTATGTACATGCGCATGGACTTACACTACATTATTTCTACGGGAGAGTGTTTAGAGTTGTGCTTTGATACAAAATTAATCCTTGATAACACCTCAGCAAAGTACTACATCAAACGCGACCAATTCGAGCTTTGAATTAAATTTTAGGAAGGTAGGTCAGTAAGTAGCTCACCTCAATGCTCATTAAGGGGGGGGGGGAAGAATCGCGTTGCACGGAAATGCTGGGGCTTAATTTCCCTGCGACTTTATTTTCCTGAAGCATAGAAAATATTTTTTACTACAGCGTAAATTCGTATCACGGGTAAGATAAAAAAGCGGAGCACAGCGGCTTTCAACTAATCAAAACATAGAGTGCATGCGTGCCTACGGTGATGCCTGCAGAAACGACCAGGTGTATCACGGTCTTTACGTATACCCTTACGGGATTTTTTCTTTCAACATGATATTATGTTCGGACGCAATTCAACATCTCACTGACGAGACTCAGTGTTCAGACGTGGTCATGTCTAAAATGACTCAGAAATAAGGGAATTAATAGCGACAAACTTGCGTTGGTTCAATACATATATGGTAGAAAATTTGCATGTAAAAGTTCACTTGAAGGAAAATCTAAATACGACAGTACCTGATGGACTACCCATGCAATAGATGTGTTAGTCAAATGCAACCAATTCCACACAGCAGTAACGCTACACGGTACATCAAATAGCAGCGAACAAAAAAAATACGCCAGGTAACATAACATATTTTTGTTCAACACCGAACCAGAAGGGTGGGCCTAAGACATTCCGTGTGAGTAGTGCAATATTCTACAGTGTTGGTGTTCGGCAAGGAAAGTTGCGCTGTATTTGTCTTGTTAGGGATGGAGGCCACGCGATAGACTGGAATGGAGGAAAATTCGTTTTCAAATCCAACAGCATTCAGAAACGATTACAGGTAGAATCCAGTCTCATTGAAACTTTACCTAATTTGAATTGTTCGCCCGGAGTTTTTCCGCACATCATGAAGAAAAACAACAACATCGCTTTTCATATCTGTGTTAGGTTTTTTATCAAAGTCTCTTTTTTTCCACAGTTTAGCTGCTGATGAGGAGCTCAGGATTGCTCGAAAATGTCGGCTATTATCTTAGATTAAACTTTTTATTCACAGTGTGGCAATTTTTCTTTTTATTAATAATTTTCACTCCATTTAGATAGATATAAATGTGAACAGCTATGGCCACATTCTCAAATATTCAAAATATCTGATGAAACAGCTCCAATTATCGAAAGCATTTCTGATCATGACCAACTTATAATACACTTTTTTGAATAAAATGTTCCCAAATAGCACTTGCACCTAGCAAATTCAGGGTAGACCAGACGACCACCTTCAGCGACCCACCAGCATGCCGCCTCGGTTCGCACGTCCGTCGCCAAGGGTGGTAATCATCACCACAGACACGCATAACCACCATAAGGGATTCGTGACTGTCATAAAATAGGTTCCTGAGCTGCTGTGCCAACGATGAACACGAACATTGTTGGCAAGTGAAGACTTGCTATCACGAAGTAATAATTGAAATGTAATGTTGTCGGTAGTTTTAGATCCATGAAATAGCTATAGATCAAAGGCAAGTTAGGGTTTGTGTTTATTTCAACCGAAAGTCAAATGCTTGATCAAGCCGATCCCGAGCAATATTGGAAGAGTTGAGAGTGGGTCCACAAAAATTTCCCCAGACTATTTTTTCCCCAGACTAAATTTTGAACACATTCAAGGCTTCAGTTTTGAATGTCTCTTCTCTGCATATCTATGGTTAGGTAATCGCAACCCAAGAACAAACCTCGAGACTCCAATGGGTTGATCTGACTGTCAACGCCAGTTCGTTAGTAAAGTCAACTCTTCTTCTTCGCTTTCCCTTGACCACCCAGCTGATGGGGTCTAGTACTCAGGTAGCTGCTACAGTAAACAAGGTCTAGTACTCGTGTTGTTGCTACAGTAAACGGGGTCTAGTACTCATGTAGCTGCTACAGTAAGCGTGGTCCAGTACTCATGTAGCTGCTACAGTAAACGGGGGTCTAGTAATCATGTAGCTGCTACAGTAAACGGGGTCTAGTACTCATGTAGCTGCTACAGTAAACGAGGTCTAGTACTCATGTAGCTGCTACAGTAAACGGGGTCTAGTACTCATGTAGCTGCTACAGTAAACGGGGGTCTAGTACTCATGTAGCTGTTACAGTAAACGAGGGTCTAGTACTCATGTAGCTGCTACAGTAAACGGGGTCTAGTACTCATGTAGCTGTTACAGTAAACGGGGGTCTAGTAATCATGTAGCTGCTACAGTAAACGGGGTCTAGTACTCATGTAGCTGCTAGAGTAAACGAGGGTCTAGTGCTCATGTAGCTGCTACAGTAAACGGGGTCTAGTACTCATGTAGCTGCTACAGTAAACGAGGTCTAGTACTCATGTAGCTGCTACAGTAAACGCGGTCTAGTACTCATGTAGCTGCTACAGTAAACGGGGGTCTAGTACTCATGTAGCTGCTACAGTAAACGGGGCCTAGTTCTCATGTAGCTGCTACAGTAAACGGGGTCCAGTACTCATGTAGCTGCTACAGTAAACGAGGTCTAGTACTCATGTAGCTGCTACAGTAAACGGGGTCTAGTACTCATGTAGCTGCTACAGTAAACGGGG
>SDVV010038078.1:0-10771 GCA_016164225.1 Gammarus roeselii
TGCTCGCTAACGAACTTCCACTTTCGCTCCGGCGGGACAAACTTTCACTACAATACTATTTTAAGACTAGAAGTCTTATCAACAACCCAGCAATCAGCCACATCACTAACATATCTGATAAGCGCCTTTTTGCGGCTAAAAAGAATATATGCCCACCGTTTTCCCTACGTGTGGACAACCTGCTGACCTCGCTCAACATCAATCGAAAAGCTATTAAGCCTTCATTTTCCTACCGAATCCTTCAAATTAACACACCAACATGGATAATCAACCCACCACCGGTCAACCTAGACCTGCAAATCTACCCTAAAGCAACTACTCCAACCAACGCGTACCGGCAGGAATTCCCAAGACCACTCTCTAGAAAGAATATTTAGAGCACCGCCACATATTCACTGACGGCTCCAAAACCGCGGACGGAGTGGGAGCCGCCGCTCCCACAAGAGGCCTCCGTGTTCTCTGCGGAGCTTCGCGCACTCGAACTAGCCGTCTCTATCGCAAAAACACATCGCTTCCCCAAATACGTCGTATTTTCAGACAGTCTGAGTGTCCTCACCCAGCTTAAAACACAGCACTATGAACATCCTGTTCTGCGTAGGATGCAGCACGATCTCTTTGTGATGACCGAGACGGGTCAGGCAGTGGAGGATCCCCGGGCACGCGGGAATAAGAGGAAACGAACTTGCGGACTCGCTTGCTAAACTGGCATCTACTCACCAAGAACAATTTTTTGCAATACATTACCGGGACTGGTTCCCTATCATCAACTCCCATATAACATCCCGATGGGATGAAATGTGGCCGCAGAATGGACAAAAATGCTTTCAGTCAAACCCTCAGTCGGAGAATGGGAAACAAAGTTCACCAACAGAAAAGACCAAGTGTTCATCAACCGCTTGTGCACGGGACACACGTGGATAACTCGCTACCACCTGATGGATGTCGACATAGGACCAAACGCGCCACCTTGCCCTGTTGCCACCAAGTGGCTATCAGCGTGGAACACTTACTGATGGATTGCAGCGCATTCGCGGCAGCCCAACGAGCGTTCCTAGAACTCCCGTGCAACCTACAAAGCCTACTCACGGACTCAACCTACCGTGAAAAGCTTATCGCTTTCGGCTAACACACCGTACTATACGAAGCTGTCTAAACCTCAAACACCTGTGCAACTGAGGTGGTCCCTCCACCCCATTACGCACAGAAATAACAACACATTTTACGAAGATACGCATTAACTCTTCACTCTCTCGTACGCGCTAGTACGCGAATGTGCCACCATTTAAATATGTACTGACTTCATCTTGATTAAACTAATATTTTCGCACGCGAGTCTGTGCGACGGGAGAGCCTTTTATGACTCACGTTGAGGCTCTGGTGGAAATGAGGCCCAAATCAAATCAAAATCAAACATTCACATACCGGTTCTAACTATTCTCTTATGGGTGGCAAATAACAGCCAAGTTGCGTTTTTTCTTTTATGCAACCTTTTTCTACGACTGTTCCTTCTTCTTCTTTCCATTCTTGCTGTTCTCATGTGTGAAATTCCCTTCACCTTGTGTAGATTTCATGCATGGGGTTCCCGTTTTCTGTCTCTTCTTCATCTTCCCCCTCAGCAGGTGTTGGAGCGCGTAGCCCGCACCTTAAGGACTACTGCGGATCCTTGGGGCTCTGGAGCAGGGTAGGTAGTGTGTTATTCCTCCTTACTGCCATCCGGGGAGTGCTGGGACCATATGGTCTCTGCACCTTAAAATTTCCTGTATCTCTTGTGGTACCCGTACATACATACCATAGACGTTCGCCGTGTAAAGGACTTCGACTTTGCGCAGTAGTAAACATTATTTTGAACATTGAAAAAGAAGAAAAGCATTCGGCGCCAGAAGGACGATGACTCCAGCGCGCTAGAAAGCCTCGTCACTCTAATCTAATTTAATCGCGTGCATACGCTCACCGATGAATCAAAGAACAAAGATGCTGTGGGCTGTGCAGTGGTTTTTCCCAAGTGCGTCTTGTTATTAGACCCCTCATCAGCGTCAATCTTCACTGCCGAACTCATAGCCATTGCCGACGCCATCTCGGCGGTAGATGCCCTTCTCACAGATGTCAATATCTAAATTTTTAGTTATTTGCTTTGCGCACTTCAGACCCTGGAGACCTATAACAATTGCCACTCTGTTGCTTCGGCAATTTTGTGCTAGCTTGTAAGTTTATTGCCCTGGAACAAAACCGTTCGTTTATTCTCGGCTTAGGGCAACTGTGAGGTTGCGGGTAGTAAGCGGGCGGACGATGCGGCGTGGAGAGCTGCAGTGGTTTTTTGAAGAGCGGTCACTCCCATATCGAAACTTTTACCCGGCAATTGAAAAAAGCTGTGCGAAACAAATGGAATCCTGAATGGTCTGATGTTCCCCTGGGAAATGAATTTCGTTCTATGGAAGACTCACCAACACCCTGGGTCTCCTATCAAAGACGGACCAACACCCTGAGTTTCGTCAAATAGTCCATCTCGATGGGCTACCGATTGAGAACTGGTCATAGTAGACTAACACACAGACACCTTATGGGGTGTCTGTCAAGTGCCTCTAACGGTTGTCCATGTCTTAGCAGGTGTCGGTACGTGTACCCTACTAACACGCACCACCTAATGCTTTCTGAGTTTAATCAGAAACAATTCAGTGTGGAACCACTGCTCAGACACCGTCGAAAAAACATTCTCTGGTATCGAATCTGATCTCATGAATCGATCACACTTTCTTACCTGCTGATAAGATTCCTCCATCCCGAAGGATCACTGTTCTGTTTTTTTTTTTAGAATCGAACATTTTCCAAATCGACATGAGCGTGCTATGTGCTGAATCCAGCGCTCTAGAAAGCTTCGTCACTCTAATCTAATCTTAATTAGAATTTGGCTTTTCTTAGTCGTACCTTTATCGGAATTAAAACTCAGAACCTGACAGTTACTTGTTACATTATGATTTTTCACATTCGATGCAGTGAAGACTTTGTCCCTGACACGATAATCTCTCGTATCCTTTGTACTTAGCTGTATGTTTTTTTTTGTAAAGTATTTTGACAGCAAAGTGCTTTAACCTTATCTTAACTATAATGTAATCCATCTCGTGCAGACAACAGTGCGTCCTCTGGTGGCGGCGGGAGTAGTGACAGCGGTGGGGGGAGTGAGAGGAGCAGAGGCGACGGAGGGCGAAGTGGGTGCAGCGAGGCTGGCCAAGAGGGTGCCAGTCGCACCCTCGCTGCAGGGGTTGGGTCACAAGGATCTTTCTCTTTAATCTCGCCTCGGTCGCACAAGTAAGTATTCACCCAGGTAACTCTAACATATCGCACAAGTAAGGCAAGTGTGGGAGGTTATCACCTACTTCATTGCTTCTGTGTGGCCTTGGTCCTTGATGAGCTTGAAAGGAAACAGAAACACAGAAACTATAGATAGCAGCAGCGTAATGGAATCGGCACTCATTTTTTTGCTGCTGTCAGCCTACGCAAGTTACGTCAGGCCGCCATCATATAGGCATGTTGCCTTCAACTCCTCTGAGTGGATGATTAATATTTCTTCAGCCAGATCGAACGTGAAGACTGGTGATGTGTTGCGTTATTAATTTCTAATTTGAAGTTCGGCCCTCTGAGAACGTGACGTCAATCGCGGTAGTAGCCTGTTCATTCTAATCTATTGACTCGTCAGACTCGAAGTACACGTCGAGATGGACACCGAATGCAGCAGCAGCAGCCACGTCGGTGCTGGGGAGGGTGGCAGACGGTTCACGTCCTCAAGCAGCGGCCACCGTAGTGGTGGTGCTGCGACAGGCGAGACGGTATCCCTGGCTGTCTCTGAGCGCTCCACTACAACACTCGACACAGAGACGGCCTCAACGAGAGCCCTCGCTGGCTCCATCGCTGCGGGAGCAGCACCAGCTGGGGAGGAGTTCGCACTTAAACCTTGGGTAAGTGAACGACCTTACAGTCGGTCGAATGGAGCGACTGTTTTTATCTCGAGATTTTGCATGTTTCCTCATTGTTCATTAGTGAGCACTAGGCACGGGGCTATCTAGAGTGGCTATTATGTACAGTGTGGACGTCCGATGCCAAAAAGACATTGTCTTCAGCGCATCAGAGAGATCGGCACTATTCTAATCTCTATAGAATGTAATCGGAGGTCTCTACGTGAGATTTTTTCCTAATTTTTCGGTCGGAAGCTCACTTTGGATCGAATTTGGAGATGCTCTTTTAATTCATGTACACTTTCATTTGTGATAAAGGATATGACATTCGGAGTTTTGAGACTATTGATTTTTTTTATTCATTTTTTTACGGTACTCGTGATAACTTTAATCGTATTTAGTGGTTGATAATCTCCAGTCGAGTTTTTCTTGTGTGCGTCTTCTCTCCACGTCTCTCTTGTGTAAGCCTTCCCCCTCATATCTTTCCTTGTCGTCTTCAGCATGAGCAGCAGGATGAGGTGACGTCTATCGTTGGCGTGACCAATGTGGCGCAGGCCGGCGACAGCGCCAGCACCGTCATGCTCGACAACGGCGACAGCATCAGTACCGCAGGTGGTGTCACTGGTGGTGGAGACAGTGTCAGCACTACCGGTGGAGTAGCCGGCGGGGATAGCATGAGTACGACCAGCAACAGTGGCGGTAGCGGTACCGGCATCTTGCGCTACCCCTGCGGTGGGGGAGGAATGGACGCAGCGCCTTCCATCCTTTCGTCGATATCAGCCACCACTACCACCAACCTCTTCATGCCTCCTCAA
This sequence comes from Gammarus roeselii, assembly GCA_016164225.1. Classification (NCBI taxonomy): domain Eukaryota; kingdom Metazoa; phylum Arthropoda; class Malacostraca; order Amphipoda; family Gammaridae; genus Gammarus; species Gammarus roeselii. Next base: position 4,763 of record SDVV010038078.1, read on the forward strand.
TCATCCTGCTCTTCGGTCGTGTCGTCTCCACCACCACCGACGTCATCCTCTGCCGGATATTACTCTCCAAGCGTCAACCACCATTCTGCGAATGGTGGCAGTGTGTGTCACTTTCACCATCACCAACGTCGCGCTGCTGGAGGAAACAGTGGTAGGAATTTCAGTAACAGAACTCAGTTTTTTGATGAGGAGGATGATGATACTAGCAATAATAACATGAACAATGACACGGGCAGCTACAAGTCGTCTGGCACCGATGACGTGACAGAGGAGGGAGGTTACATCAGCGGGGGAGACTGCAGCCTGGGAGGGGGTATAGTGGGTCCTGGGTGTGGTGGGGGAGCGGTGGGGCCGGGGGGTCGCCAGTTCGGCAGTGACCCTCGCCTCGACAGTGTGAGTGCCATCATCACCGCCAGAAAGATGTCTGCCCACGCTAAAGGAGTTACCTTCTCCATGAGTTCTGCGTCGTCTTCGCAGAGCCGTGACCACATCTCCCTTAACCTCGATGAGAACATGACCGGTGACAATATGGACGTTGAGGTCTATTCATCTGCCTCGGGAGTGTCCGGCTTATCGGCATCGGTATGTGTATCTGAATCCGCATCGGCGGCAGCAGTTGACGAGGAGGATAGTTATAGCCAGGTTGTAGTCAATGGTATTAATAATGTCACTAATGTAAATGATATTAGACATCACTTCAGTAGAAGTAGTAGTAGCGGTTGTGCGAAAAGCGAAGAAGTGTTATTGTCACAGCAAGGCTGCATCGAAAACAAAAATTCCGCCTCGGGCTCAAACAGTGAAGCTGGAGGCATCGATGTCTCAGTTAGACGTTGGTTTAATGTTAACGGCAATAGCCAGACGTTCAATAACTTCAATAATGACGCCAAGGCATCAATGGGACGAAAAGTGAACATTGTTCCATACTTGGACTACAGAGAAACATGTGGTGACTGCCATTACGATTCGTACAATGAAGCGAAGCTCGGCAACATCAAGTCTTCTGCAAAATACTATCCCTCGTGCGAGAGAGAAACATCTAACTCGACCATGTACTCCCTCAAATCGACGTCTTGCGACCCCATGCCTGAGGATCTCCAGAGACATTGGGTCTATTTCAGCGAAGGGTCCAAACTTGATCAAATTGGAGAGGGACATCAAATCGACAGAGCTCGCGTTGGGAACAGCACCAGTGATGGCGTCAAGTCTTGGCAAACACCGCTTGAAAGACACACGTCTGTGCCAGAAGGTTGTAGCGTGGCGACAGAAGGTTCAGCTTATTCGTCCTCCTGCCCTACAACCAGCAACAATACCGCAACCACGAGATCGGAATCTTTGTCTGCGTTGGAGTGCTCTTTACACCAGTAAATCAGAACTAGCTTGACATCTGCTATTGCTGTTGTGCAGTAGTTTTAATACAGCCTGACTGCCCGTTAACTGTGATAGCTTTTTGTAGGTGACTATTATAATTGAGAACGCTAAAATCCGTCACTCAAATTTAATACAATATAATGGATGTTATGTAGCTACTTTCTCCGTATTGGTTTTGATTACATATGCTTTTGCATGCAATGGTAAAAGTCTTGTTTGTAGAGACTGGGGCTCTGAGCTTTTCTTCGATGTGCTGTGAATATCGATTTGTGCTTCTTTCATACAGATGCAGATACTAGGCCGCATCCCCCAAAAAGGGGGGGTGGCCAACGGCAAGGCGCACCTCACACCCTCATATGCTCCCACTCACACAACTTAGCCCTTTTGTGCTAAAGGATCTGGCCGGTAACCCCGCAACACACACTCTGGGTCACAAATGCTGTCCGAGGATCCGTTGTCAGCAGCAAGCAGGGCCCGACAGTTTTCATTGATTTACCCCCGTCGCGTCATAATGGCTCCCCCCCCCCCCCCCACGACCATCCCGACAACGGGATGCCAAGGACGGGAAAGCCACTCACGCCTGTTCATTGCACGCCCTCTCGCTACTTCCACATTCATGTCTCTCCTTCCTTACGCCTGCTTCACACCATTCATAAACCCAAACTTCGGTCTACTTCTAGGCCTGCGACCACTCGCCTCCGCATTCATCACCCTTTTAACCAATCTCTCTTCATCCATCCTCTCAATGTGCCCGAACAATCTCAGAACATGCGAATCCACTCTGTCCTCCAACTTCTTCACAATCCCTGTTCTGATTCGAACCACGTCGTTGGTGATCCAGTCTCAGCGTTACTCCAGTCAAGCTCCTCTGTCTTTAAACGTCGGTCAAAGCATGTCCTGCAATAGTAGACTGGCCACCTCATCTATTTCCGGCCGGGCTGTACAATACGGTGTGATATTGAGACTATAATGTTTTGATTTAGTGCCGGTCGGACGATGCAATAAGATGTGATTTTTAGACAGTGATGCTTCGGTTTGATATTGCGATGTAATTCGTGTTTGTTTAAGATTCGATCCGTACAATGTGCTCATTTAACTGTAGCTTCACAAAGCCTTGCCCATGGTAGAGGTTTTGTGTTTGATGTTCTTCTATAATGTCATAGCTTGTTTCGATGCCAGTGTACAGTAGTGTTTCATGTAGGTGTGTAATCGTATTGCTGCGCTGTGTAACGTTCTTTAAGGAAGACGGCGCATACTCATTGTGTAATTTTCTATGTTTTTCAATCTGAGGAGAACTTTAGGCCAGTTGTGTGTCGTCAGGTAATGCGTATTGTCATAGGATGCCCTCAGCCCGCTTAGAGGGTGGATGCAATCATACCCTTGATGTCCTGCGTCTGGATACTCCAAATTTATTCCCAATACTTAGTTTCCACGTCGAATGATTTCCAATTTGACGTGTTAGCTTATGGTTTCAAGCATATTATGGCGTACGGTGCTGTTAGTTAGTGGTGACGTGTTTGCTTATGATTTCAAGCTTATTATGCGGGATTGTGCTGTTCGCTAGAGGTGACGTGTTAGCTTATGGTTTCAATTATATTATGGGGGACTGAGCTGTTCTTTTAGTGGTGACGTGTTAGCTTATGGTTTCAAGCATATTATGGGGGACTGTGCTGCTCGCTAGTGGTGACGTGTTAGCTTATGGTTTCAAGCATATTATGGGGGGACTGTGCTGTTCGTTAGTGGTAACGGGTGGCTTTATTGACGCGTACTCGTTTAACCGTGAGCAAGGAAAGCGGCACCAATGCGCTGCTCACTTATTACAAAACTTGCGCACGTATCAAAACTGTGGCATTCATTTTGTACCCACCGTTGTTTCATTTGGTCGTCTGATGCACGCTCTTACGTTCAACTTACTAAAAGTACTCGTTTTCTCAAACTAATGGTTCTATGTCGGCATTTTGGAAGTGATAGTATTCAATGCCTTCCTTATTTCACTTTGTTAAACTTATGATTTGGACGAATTCTGTTTGAAACATAACAATCATTAGTAGTAAGAATTTCAGCTACAAAACTCGTCCGATTATGATGAGGTACATGATGTCACTAGCTAGGACGCGGGCTGCACTGATGATGTCACACGGGAGGGAGGTTGCATCAGGCGTAGCTAACAGGCTCGTGTGCTGCGTTCATTGTGCCCACAGCTACTCGAGTGCAAGTTGCGTGCAGGATTAGAGATAGCGAATGTGTGTTAAACGAGAGAACTTGGGTTATGCGGTTTTAGGAATAGTTATTGATTTTAGGTTTCTGTTAGACAAGAGAGTTTGAGTTTGTGAGCTGTGCAATGGTTATTGATTTTTAATCTGAACGACTCTGCCTGTCACGTTAGCATCAACTTGTCTCCTGTTCTTTTCTTCAACACTGAAGGAATTGGACTATAGGGAGCTACTTACCTTATCTTGTTCTTTTCTTGTTTGGTATCTTGGGTTTGAAATCTACTTTTCTAACTCTCACCTTGAGAGCTTCTTGATATAAAGTAGAAAGGCGTTAATATTCGGACGGTATGCGGTTTACGTTTGTATCATAGTTTCCAGATTTTCATCGGACAATCGGTTATTTTCTTGATATTATTTTACGTTATGCCATCGGATACGATCGAATTGCTGTGATTCTGTGATTAAATTTTTCAGTAGTTTTCCGTCGCGAACCTGAATGTGTTCCAGCTGAGGTCATCACTCACAGCTGTGTGTCAGATGGCTGCTGTTCTGCTGTAACCAACTGCACTGCGAAAAAAAATCCAGAGGAAGGATGGTCATTTCGTAGTATGTGACGCTGGGCGACAGTGCTGTTGGACCTTCGGCACGAGTTAGCATTTTTTTCGGCTGTTCTAAAGTGTGCTTTTGTTGTCAGTGTTTTGAAGTTGGTAATTAGTTGATGCTTTGGTGCTAACTCATTCAGTATATACTATTTGGGAAACATTTATGTTACGGTCTCAGATTTCAGTACTATTTTTTTGTATTTTCTTGACCTAATTATTTAGTGTTTTCTTTGTTGACAATTTTAGTTCTGGTGTTTCATTTGTCAAATTTGATGTAATGGTGAACTTAGTTGTTAGCTAGAACATCAAAAAAGCAGCGGATCTCGACGGACTGAGGTAACTCTATGCCGATTGAGAATAGGACATAGCAGACTAACGCACAGACACCTAATGGAGGTGTCACCACCTCCTTACTGCATGGACTGTCTAGTTCCTCTTACAATAGCCCATGTCATGGCAGAATGCCCCACATGGACGGAATGTTGGCGCACATACTTCCCCGGGAGCCGGTTCCTGGACCTTCCTAATATACTCCGCTTAATGCATACTGAGTTCCCTCAGAGACAATTCAGTGCGGAACCACTTCTCTGCCACCTTCAAGAAACCGGCCTCCTAACTGAAATCAGATCTGTTATGAATTGATCATACTAAATCTTACTCACCAATGAACTCCTCCATCCCGGAGGACCACCATTTTCTTTGCTCAATTTTAGTAGGACACATTTGTGACTTCTCTATATATCCCTATAAACAGTAGTGACCTGAGCATGCCGTGAGTCGAAACAATTCCGGAGACTGAGGATGATTTGTCGATGACTTAATGCAGCGCTGGCTGCTGGTTTGAAGTTCGGTGCCAGAAGGACTTTGACTCCAGTGCACTAGAAAGCCTTGACACTCTAATCTAATTTAATCTAATCGAGAACATCAAAACAATGCGTAGTGCTATTGTTAATCGGTAGGCTAATTTTTTAAATGTTGTATTATCAGAAGTGCACTGGCTAAACTCTGAATTAAGATGGCGTTTGTGTTGATCAAAGAACGAGGTCACACAGCTACTTCCCTTCCTACAGTTTTTTTCATCCCTTTGTTCGAGGACAGTTAGGTAAAGGTGCTGACATGCAAAAAACTTTTGTTTATACCCTCAGTGGTTCTGGCTTGTTCGGTGATCTGTTCAATTACAAATAATATTTGCACTATTTTGGGTTCCAAACGTAGCCCAATTCATCACAATGCAGCGACATTAAATGTTTTATGCCGTCTCATTATTTGATGTTTCTATTATCTTGCGCTCAACTGTAGGTGACCCTCTACTGTATAATGCTATTTTAACACCGTTTTGACTTGTTTAAGTTCTGTACTTTCATCTTTAGAACAATCGAACAGTGCCTTGGGGTGGATGGATGCTTATTCATTTTATAGATCATTGGCGCTTTGTTTTGGTATTTTATTATTTCTTCTTGCTTGGGCTCTATTAATTTTTCTCTGCCCTTTTTTCATGGTGATAAATTTTGAATTTGTTATCATTATTATTATATGTAGCGAGGTTGGTTGAGAGGAGGTGACCCAGGGAGAGGAGGTACTCGTGGGATCCGCGGGACTCGAGGACCCGGGGTTTCGGGAACCCGAGGGACTTGGGAGACCAGGTGGATTTGGGGTGGTCCACTTGGATCTTTCTGGGGCCTTTTGGAACTCCCTTGAGACCCTTTGGGAGCCTTTTGAGAAACTGTGGGACCCTAAAGAGGCTCCTCTGAATCCTGGAACCTCTGCTCCCCCCTCCCAGCGCTGTAAAACCCTTACACAGAAAAATGTTTGTGCGATGGATGAGT
>SDVV010038079.1:0-10771 GCA_016164225.1 Gammarus roeselii
ATATAAACCTTTTTAGTAAGCGTGATCTGGAGAGTTTCGCTGCAGACCGCAGTAGAAACTTACGTTCAGATATGGAGAAGGCGAGTAAGGGCCTGGCGGGATAGACGAGGAAGTTAGTAAAAGTTAATGAGTTGGTAGTCCATGCTTTACAGTTGGATGGAGAGGCACCCCGGGAGAGGATTGACCGAAGGTACCCAGTTCGACCGCGGACGAGTCTTAGTGGTCTTGCTACGACTTCCTACCGTGACGCTCTGGGTACAAGTCTTCAACGGCAGCACGCATCCACCTCTAAGCCCACATCAGGGCTGCCTGTGCTGGATGTGGGCTTGCAACTTGCTTCCACCCCTAAACTCAAACCCGGGTTACCTATTTCCCGTCAGGCTAGGAGGCCATCGGCTGCCCGGAAACTGAAAACCGGGACTAAGCCGATAGCTCGGACCAAGACATCAGCGGATCGAAACCACACCCTACCTCGACGGGGCGGTGTAGATTCGGATGTATTTCAGCAGGTTTAGAATCGGATCACCTTCGTGAACCGGCCCACGTTTGCACTGCTAACGCGGAACACTTTTGAGAAATTCACTGACCTGGACAGCAAAATTGAGACACTTCTCCTAGGTGATTCTATCTTCCGACTCCAGGCGGTTAAATTTGCTCAAGGGTGTAAGGCAAAGAGTCGGGATATTTGTTAACCCGTTGCCACGATTGAGAAGATCAGAGGTGCCCCTGATGAGGTTAAAGTTTCCAGCCGGGAGACACTCATAATCTGCCATGTAGGATACAAGGATCTTAAAAGGACAATGTCGGTAGATCTGTTAGCCAAGTATAGGCACTTGATTTCTAAACTCCAGGCAAAAACGAATCGAGTGCTTATCACATCCATCTCAAGGCGAACGAACGATGATGACGAGCTGTAGAGTAAGTTGACCAATACAAATCGAGCCCTCGAGACTACTTGCAAGTCCAATGGAGAATCCTTCATCAACTTGTTTGATGACTTTCGCGAGAGGCCTGATCTGTTCCTAGGAGACGACCCCTGAATGATGTAGAAAATGCCCGACATGGCAGACTACTCCATCTATGCACTAAAAAACTCTATTCACAAAAGTTATGAGTTTAGTGTGCTTTAAACAGACCAGTTTTGGTCACAGGGAGCCCTAAAGAGAGGTCCCCGTGCCCGCAGCAGATTTCTCGACGTGGGCGATGACCAATCAGTCCCTCCACGAGGAAGAAACTGCGGGCACGGTTGGAGCGTTACAGGGCTCACAAGAAGACAACTCCCGGGATGGTCAAGATCCTAGTCCACAGCCACCAGGTCAGGACCCCCAATGGAGAAGTAAAAGACCAAGACACGCACCGTCTAAAGGTCTACTTTTGTAACGCGCAGTCCTACTGTATGTCCCTAGATTTGAAAAACTCAAGGGACTGGCGACCTAGTACTTGGCATGAACGAAACATGACTCGATCTCCAGAGTAGAGACCTGGCAGCAGATATGATGCTACCAGGCTACAAAATCTTCAGCGTGGACAAACCCACCCTAGAAAACGAGAGGACGGGTCCGTGCTGTACATAAAGAAGAAACTACATCCAATTTTTAGAGCAGCGCTCGTCACAGTTTCTTGCGAAGTACTCAACGAAGAAATTAAAGTGACCCATGCGACAGTGAAGCTGGCATTGGTGTACACAATCACGCCCTTGCGGAACAAGATGCCCAATTCTATGAGAAGGTGGAAGAAACAGTTTAAAAAAATCACGAGACTATCATCTTTGACGACTTCAATCTTCTTGATATTAACTGGGTGAGCCTAATTTCACAGGCCGCAGGGATAAAATAACGGAGTTTAACGCCGATAGTGGCATGACCCAGTATGTTCGTGAACCAACCCGAGAAAACAACATACTGGACCTAGTCATGTCAACTGAGGAGCGCTTGGTCGACAACATCCTAGTTGTTAACAAACTGGGAAGAGCTGGCCAACACGCGATGGAATTTATCATCAAAGAACCCGGTCCAGCCCCCCCAGGGAGCTTTACGACGTCTCAATTGTACGTGAGCAGACTTCCAGAGATTGAGAGAACAACTAAGTGCGCTTAATTTAATTGAACAACTCAGAGAAGGTACGATGGATGTTTGCTGCGGCATCCTCAATGAGAGAGTTGGCGAGTTTAGCGACCGATGTATACCTTTGAGGACAATTGATCCCGCTCAAAGGATCTGGCCCTTGATGTAATTTCGAAGTTGCAGGAGCCTTGATTCGTCGCGATCAACTAAATGCGCAACGAATGAGAGACAACACCGCAGAGGCGGCAGAACTGCAGCGTCTGGCGTGTCGGACGGCAGCTAGACTAGTCCCGTCCTCGAAGCGCATGAAAGAGAAAAACATTGCTGATAACGCCAAAAAGAACCGAAAGGAATTCTATCGCTACTTCAACGATCGAACAATTGCTAGGCATTCAGTTGGCCCGCTAATAGATGAAGATGGCGTCCTCAGAATGTCACCCTAGGACATAGCCAGTGAACTGAATAGCTTCTTCTGCTCAGTATTCACAGTTGAGGGCCTCGGCTACGAATGAGATACTGTTTACGCTAGGGAGGTCAGCCTCCACGACATTGTGTTCTCAGGAGAGGAAGGTGTCAAACAACTTCAGGGACTGGGCATTTACCAATCGATTGGTCCCGAAAAACACCACCCAAGAGTTTCTGGGCAAACTCGGGAACAATTGGTGGATTTCCTGATCCAAATCTCCAACTTATCTATGACAAGGCGCGATTTTCCCGAAGATTGGAGAGCTGCTAATATCACGACAATCTTCGAGAAAGAAGACCGACAATCGCCCAGCAACTATCGACTGATCAGCTTGACGTTAATCTTGTGCAAGACCACGAGCGATTGTTACAAAATCATTTCGTTGATCTTCTGGAAGGCAACGGACTCATTCATGACACTCAACACGGCTTCCACCGCAAGAGGATTTGTCGGAAGAATCTTTTGGCTTTTTCAACAGGTGTACGAACGCGACAAGACATGTACCTAGCTTTTGACGAGGTGCCACACAGGAGACTGATACACACAATCTCTGAGCTTGGCATCGGTGGTAACGTTTTCCGCTGACTGTGCGCCTGGCTAACAGGGCGCAAGGAGTAGAGGTAACAGACGTCTGTTACCTCTGGGGTGCTCCAGGGCAGCGTCCTGGGTCTTAACCTCTTCCTCTTCTATGTAAACGATATGGATGCGGGGCTTTTGTCCAATGTATCGAAATTTACCGACGACACGGAGCTCTGCCATACAGCATGGAGATAGAGAAACAGAGTTGAGATCCAACTAGATCTCGAAAAACTCGTCCTACGGTCGGAAACGTGGCAGTGCCCTTTAATCTTGCAAAATGTAGTTATGCACATGGGGTGTCGCAATGCCAACTTTAACCACACGAAGGTTAGAAGCGATCTTGCAATTTTTGACCACCAGAGATACTTGGATGTCCTTATCTGTAAAGATTTGAAGTTGGACGCGCAGGTCGAAAAAAGTTACATGATAGCTAACCGTAACCTTGGTTTCAACTCCAGTAACTTCCTCTGCAAAACGAAGAACATAATACTGCCGTTGTATATGTCCCTAGTTCGTCCCCACCTCTAGCATGCAGTCCAATTATTATGGTCTTCACTTATCAAGGAGGACATAGCCTAACAGGAACGAATCCAGCATTGTGCAACTAAGCTCATCCCGCAGGTGCGCCACCACAGCTACGACGATAGGCTCAGAGAGCTTGGCTCTATCACCCTCGAGCAGCGAAGGCTGAGGAACCAGCTCATTGAAACCTTCATATACCTAAATGGATTCAACAACGTGAGCCCTGTCGGCCTCTTTGACAAGCAACACAACATTCGTACCCGAAACAACGGGGTGAAACTTGTGGAAAAAAGTTTTTTCCCGACTATAGCGCAACACTTTTTCCCGATCGCAATCTCGCGGATTTGGAACAACTTGCCAGCTGCGGTAAGTTAGTAACAATAATCGCACGGTTGCTGGTAATGATAATTGTTAATTATTACTCATATTTTCATTTTAAGTAACAATGTAATGATTATTATTGCTAACCAACTCGGGTCAAGCGACTGAAAACAGCCATATCGAAACAGTACATTTCTACTCTTAACATTGCAAGTACAGACAGACTGATGATACTACATTGCAAGTACAGACAGACTGATAATACTACATTGCAAATACATACAGACAGATGATACTGCAATTTGGTACCATTATTCCTACTGGGATATTCCGGAAGAGAGGTGTTACGACGACTCGCATCCACCCCTAAGCCCACGTTAGGGCCACCGGTACTGGATGTGAGCCGTAACGGTACTCGCAATCACACATCTTGCTAGCCTACGAGGCCATTTGTTGTCCTAACGGGACAAGTAGATGCAGGTACTATGGCATCCTTACTAGATGAATCTGCCAGCGACTCAGCGACCACCGGTGAGTCGCAACAGCAGCATTCACCGCCTCACCCTTTGATACACGAAAATCGAACCCATACCAAGAGGAGAGCTTTCGCTCAACTCTACAGTATGACGTAGATTCGACGTATATCATCAATTGTTGAGACAATGAGTATCTTCCTTTAGAGGGACTTTGTCGACACGATGGTATTTTTTTCTTCCTTTTCTGCCCTCTCTATTGGGAGAGAAAAAGAATGTAGAAAAATGCGAAAAGATAGACAATTATGAACTACCTAGTGCGGATGAAGGACTGATGGCCCCTCAGCGGCGCCTGCCGTGAAGCCGCAATTGCAACATTCACTCCCACCCCCCATGACATACGAAAATCGAGCCCGCACCAAGAGGAGAGATTTTGCTGAACTCTACGGTACGGCGTAGATTCGACTATATCATCCATGGTTGAGGCAGTGAGTATCTTCCTATTGGAGGACCTTAATCGATACGATGGTACTCTCTCATTTCTTCTCGTCTTCACTCCGTGTCAAGAGGGACAAATAAAAATGAAAGATGATTGATATGAAAACATCATATAACACCTGCCCCGGTTATCTAGTGAAACAGTCTCTTGAAGATGCCCCTTCGACATCTCACCTTGATTTTTTTGGAGAAGCCCCCCTGGCATCAAACTTTGAAATATCTAGGAGATACCCTCCTAGCATCTCATCTTGAAATATCTTGGAGATGCCCCTCCGGCACCTCACCTTGAAATCTATTCCTTGTACAATGTGGATGATTAACCGTCTTCCCTCCTGTAGCACAGATTCGGGCGAGACCTTGCGCAGCAGGGAACAGAGAGACATAACTGCCAACCTCTTTCCGCAGGTGAAATATATCCTAGAAATGCCCCGCTGGCACCTTACCTTGAAATTTGTTGAAAATGCCCCTCTGGCTTGTCACCTTGAAATATCATGGAGATGTCCCTCAGGCATCTCACTTTGAAATATCTTGTGAGATGCCCCTCCGGCATCTCACCTTGAAATATCTTGGAGATACCCCTCCGGCATCTCGCCTTGGAATCTATTTATTTCTACAATGTGGATAACTACCGTCTGCTCTCTGTAGCACAGATTCGGGTGGGACGTGGTGCAACAAGGAGCGGAACAACGTATAAATACTATCTCATTCCCACAGATGTTCGACATAATGTCAAAATTTAAGTATAGATTTGTGTTCTTTTTCGGGATAAATTCAACGCTAGATGCATGACAAAATGTGAAATTATTTGTTTTTCTCTTGACAATTGTCCAAATTCAAAATGTGAATACTGATCTCTTGCCTGTTTTTACTAAATTCTGCGATAACTGTTCGTTAAATTTAGGAATATATATCTCATTTGACTAAACTTAGGAGTTGCCCCTAGCAACTTGTTTTAGGAGATGTCCTTCTGACATTCAGCATGGAACTTGAAATGCTCTTGTAGAACCAACCACATGTGTACAGAGACTTACTCTACTGAACACTAGGGAAAACCACTCTCAGGTGACTGGACGTGGAGCTCACAATCATTTGTGCTTATCAAAATATCCTTAGGAGAGGTCACTCTGACTTCTCACCATGCAGTGCGACAGCCTTCAAGGAACCACTCGAGTGCAAAATACTAGATTATTCTGAACCCATCGGGAAAGACAACTATATGGCAACTAAGTGTGGTGCTTCTCGTAAATGTGCACATACTTGTAAAAATGTAATCCCCATACGCCCCTTTTGAAGTACACTCAATGCATATTTGGAGTCCGTCTGACCCAACTTCGGGAGCAAGCGGCAAGCACGTGCATACGCTGAGCGTATGGTCTTGACCGTCTCTGCTCGACCGTCTAATATGCGACCGCTTGAAACCTAAATTCTTCGCTTCCCATCTTGTTCGCCTGGTTCCTACATAAGTCAATCTTACTCTCGATTGTTCTTTCTCCGGGGCTGAAATGCCTCGGTTAGTAGAAGGGTAGTAACTGAAATGGTGGTGATGGTATTTCCGGTTTCTCTCCTTCCTATCCTTGCAACCTTCTTGCGTGAATTTCCAAAGCCTCGTTGACTTTCCCCCACTCTTATATCACTTCTTTCAAGGAAACACACGACATGAGCACTCGTGCTCGTTTGTTTTCTATACTCTAATCTACATTACTCTTTATTACTCGTTATTACTCGTTATTCTCAATTACTGCATCTTTTACATCTCACGACGAGGAAAAGAATACGAATCTGTTGCCTTGTCCCCTCGAACCGACCGTTGGTCAACATGACACATGACAACGACGCAGGGGTGGATAGATGTAGAGAATGGGAATGGAAAAATGCGATTTGCGTTTATTAGAACACTATTTAGTTGATAGTTCCTTGCAATAGGGGAAAGTGAGAAGGATTGCCGTTCGGGAGGATTTACAGGGTAATAATTTACATAACATGCGCCAAATTATGATAAACAAAAATACACTCCGGAGCTGTTACTATAAGTAAAAAAATACATAAACTGTATTCACAATACTTATTGTGCCTTTGCAATAGAACAAAACACCATATTGATGGAGATCTTATAATTAATAATTTTCCTCGGGGAATAATAATTTAACAGTTATTTGTAGTGAGAAACGGGAAGCACTATCAATAAATTGAGTCAAATTGAGTCGTTATTCTTAGTCCCATTTACTTTTTAGCTAATCACAATCGTTCATTGACATACATGCAACACATGTGAACCCTAGTAGTTAGTACATCACCAAAACGCAAATTAGTGAAGGATTATAGATGGGGATAAAAGAGTTAGTTTTGGTGGCGCGATGCATGCAACCTTTGACTCACCGAGCTTACGTGGGTGCGCGCAGAAACGGGGGGCGAGCGTTGGGGTACCGGAACTGGTTTTGTGCCCGAGTCAGCTAACGGATGGGGGGGAGAGGGAAGGGGGGGAGACCGGAAGGGGGATGGGGGACGCGAGGGCAACGGCGGGATGAAAGCAGGCTTGCGCCCCTGATCGGTAAGATTTATGTTATGAACATTTTAATTTGTACTGTATTTTGATATATATTGTATTTATATATAAGCTTTTTCTTCTTTAGATGGTTGTAGTGGAGTTTAATTGGTCACTAACTGTTGCTCGTTATATATTTTTATTCGGTTCTGGTAGGATTAGTGTTATTCCAAATTTCTGGTGGGGGGCGGGGCGTAGGGATCCCCTATGCAAAAAGTGGGATGCCCTCCTGGAAGATTATCTGAGTTTGCTCTTACCTGTTCTTTGTCTTATAAATTTGTTTCCATATCACGTTTGATACGTTGTGAGTGTATGTATCGTTATTTATTCATGTATGGTTTATGTTTCTATATTTTTTCTGTGGACATATGCGTTTGTTTTCTTATCTAGTTGTGGTATAATTGACTCAATCGATGCTTGAATGGTGGTTTCGTAGCGGTGGGGGGGGGGGACTTGGATTATTTATATATGTTTTGTTCATTCATCACTATATTATCTTTGTTAGGATTAGTGTGGTAGGTATGTTTTATAACTCAATTTCCAGCCTTAGTGTGCGAATGATCCTGTTTGTGCCAGACTGAAGGTAGGATTGCAGGCAAGATTCTGTGTTTCCCATCTATTTATTTCATATTTATATATTATCTACAGGAATAGCTTGGACTATTAGTATGATTATTGGCGAGATTAGGTCTGTATTGTGGGATGATGCAACCCCTACGGTCGAGATTCTATCTACCCCATATCGCACTACCCAGTTTTAAAACAGTTATATCAGTATTCCATTGAAGCAATTTTTTTCCATTAGCGAAAATACCTGAACGATATGGATTAACTGTATGTTAAAATATTATGTTATGTATACTTAGTAATGATCGATTGATTTATGTTGAATTTCTAGTGTTTTGGAATTTCGATCAGTTAACTCATACAGTTTTAGGCATTTTGGGTATTTTAGGCCTGCATCTTCCACATTATTTCAGGCATAAGGGGGTCGGTTGTTGCATTATTGTGGTAGTTTTTATATGTATATCTGAACATCTGTCACGATTTAGCCGTGGTTACTTTAGTTAAAGAGATGTTAATTCAACCCTGTTATGGACTGATGTTGAGGCTAATTTTCATAAGATTTTTTGTATATACTATACCGTATAGACTTAAGGTTTCAGTTGTGTCGCATGCATGTCTTGGTATCTTATTCACATTCCTTGTTTGTTTGGTTACATGCTAGTTCATTCTCATTCATCACGTTTTAGTGTATGTTTTGGGTATGGTAGAGAATTAATCTTCTTGCTTTGTTATTTCTCGTGAGTTTTAGTATAGGTCTTTCAGTTTTGTACCTTCTCTGTTGAATTTCCCTCTTCAATGCAATTTGTTGGTTATTTATACAATATCAGAATATATTACGTTTGTGTCTACATTATAGAACATTATTTCAGGTCTAATTTATTTACATTTTTTTCATTTATTGTGATTTATATATCTTCTTTCATCCTGATACAATATTTGACGTGATTATTATAGATATAGAACAGACGATTTGTTACAAATTTGATCTTGTTGTTAGGGTATTGTAAATTTATTGTACGACTATTCTTCAATATTTTAGGAGGAGTTAGAGAATCTTCTAGGCAAAAGCTCATTCTGTTTGTGCTTGTTTGTATAAGTAAACCGATTTACTAGGATGGATACCATAATGTAGTACAATTTTTATGTGAATGATAGCAGAGTAGAGAACCTTATTTAGCTATTTTATATATGTTTCTGATGTTATTTTTCTTTCCACGAGAATCATAGGATTGTATGTTTAAGAGGTGTAGGTCCATACTGCATCTTTGTGGAATTTTTTGTCATTGATCCCTAGCAAATTTGTAGTTTAAAGTTTAGATGATAATTTACTGGATGGATGGGTCCTCGTGTAGAGGTGGTTTATACTCTTTGGTTGTCATTTTGGAGTTCATCCATGTTCAACGTGAATTATGTATGGTCTTATAGACATCGATCTTGAGTTTCATGGGTTTGTAGCGTTTTACTTAAGTCATCAGTAAACAGAACCCAAGCTTTTTATGGCCACACACACTCTCTGAGACTCATTCTTGACCACTGTACATGTGTCTAGATTTTGGTTATGCCCAGGATGTATCTTTGTTCGAGGCTGTTCAGTGACGATAGGTTAACAGATGCGAGATACGTCTGTGTCATCGTATCATGACTGTAAGTTACCACTAAATTTGTTATATATCAATGGTAGAGTGCTGAGAAGTAACCTAGTAGAGCATTATAGAATTCATTTTTATGACACAGTAGGCTTGGATTTGTACTCCCAGAGGCATGGCATCAGTTAGGTCTAGGAATTTATTATAGACTTGAATGGTATGATAGTATGAAATAACATTTTTCACATTAACTCAGCGTTAAATGTCGGATATTTTTGATATGTTAGTATACGATCTTAGTCATGAACTAGATCACGTCGGATATTGGACTAGGTTTTATTATCTGGGTGTGATAGGATACACCGTATATAATAGTCAATCGTTCTTGCTTAGGATAGAGTAGAGAATCTTATTCAGCTATTTTTTGTTCTTGTTTACATTTTCTGCCTAATTTCATGGAATGTTGGGTAAAATATACGCTTATTTGGATGTAATGCTTAAAAAATCTGGTGTCTTTCCCCTCTCGACACTGCATTTGGGTCCGGTTCCATGTTGCCTTGGAGAACTATTCTACCGGATTGTGTTGAATGTTAGTGTTAAAATTCTTCAATAATTGAATGTACATCTCAATTATGTTACCCAATCGCAGGTCTTTGCAACATGCTTATTCCCACAAGTTTTACTTATATAAATGTTTGTATTTCGTTTGCAGTTTAGACACTTAGAAGTTTTTGATTAAATCAGATTTCTGTTACGAGACTGCGTTCCCATTCAGAATATTTGACTTTTTCGAGCATTCACCAGATCCACTTCAACATTTTTCACTGAAAGTCTGTAATGATGGCCATAATCTTTACTCATTCTATCGTAAAATTACCAAGGATTGTATATTATTCCCCGTTTCATACTTATGTTGGGTATTTTCTTCATTGATTTAACCTACATCCTCATCAAATCTATCCACTTGACCATGTAGTTTTACCAATCTTCATCAGATCGTATGCCTACATTTATATTTATATTTTTTTCACTTCGCTTGTTACAAGTCCAGTAATATCGACCAGTCCCGAGTAATGTTAGGTCATCCCTTGTTTGTGGACTTTCGTGTTCAAAACGTTTATGTAAGCTTACCCCATTCGTCAGTGTGTGTTACG
>SDVV010038080.1:0-10771 GCA_016164225.1 Gammarus roeselii
ATACACGTAGGCATACAATCTGCTAAAGATTGGTAAAACTACAGTTTCAGGTTGATAGATTGGATAACAATAAAGCCCAAATCAATGATGAAAACTTGACATACGTATGAAAAACGTGGAAAAAAAGGTAATCCTTGGTTAGATTAGGTTAGGATTAGTTAGGTTTACGGCCATCATCACAAACCTTTAGTGAAAAATGATATAGTGGATATTGTGAACGCTCAAATAAGACAGATATTCTGAATTGGAACGCAATCTCATAACAAAGTCTGAATTAATCAATAACTTCTAAGTGTACATTTGCCAACGTATCACAAACATTTATATAAGTAAGACTTTTGAGAATAAGCATCTAGTAAAGACAATCGAGCCGATAATATAATTGAGATGTACATTAAATTATTGAAGAATTTCAATACTAACTCTACACAAATCCGGTAGATTAGCTCTCCAAGACGACATGGAACCGGACACAAATCCAATGTCGAGAGGTAAAACATAACAATATTTTGGATCATTTCATCCAATTAAGCGTATGTTATACACAACATTCCATGAAAATTAGGCGAATTTATATCTAATACAGATATATTCTTCTGATAACTAATCAAAACATACAACAACAACTGTACAAATTTAGCTAAATAAGATTCTCTACTCTACCCTAACCGACAATGATTAACTATTATATACGGTGTGTCCACCCCAGAAGATAAACCCTACACCAATGTGGAAGGTGTATGGTCAATCAATACATGATGCAGATGTACACAACCAATCTTGTAATAAATAGAAATAAGCCTGCACTTTAACTCCTAAGGTGATCTGATTTATGAAAAAATCATATACTAACATAACAGCCATACCGAAAAATATCTGACATTGAACACTGAGTTAATGCGAATAATGTTATTTTTACTACAATACCTGTTCGAATCTATAACAAATTCCTAGACCTAACTGATGCTAAGCCTCCAGTAGGAGAAAAATCAAAGCCCACTGTGTCATGACAACGAACTCTACAATGTTTAACTAGGTCACTTCTCAGCAAACTAACCGTGATATATAACAAAGGTAACACAAGTCATGGTACAATACCGCAAACATACATACCATGCATCTGTTTAGTCCATCGTCTCTGAACATAACCAATAAATCTGTACACAGGTACAGTGGTTAAGATTGGGCCTGACACGAGTCTCATTGAGTGTGGTCAACAAAAAGCCGGGCTTCTGTTCACTGACGAACTTAAAAAATCGCTTCAACGATGAGCAGCTTGTCGCATAACCTCTCTAACAAGCCCCTGGAAGTTTAGATCGACTTCCACATGAAGTTACAAAATTCACGTTGAACATGGATGAACTACAAATGACAACCAAAGAGTATAAACCACCTCTACACCAGGACCCCTCCATCCAGTAAATCGTCTTCTAAAACGTTACACTATACACATGCTAGGGTTCAATGACGAAATTCAACAAAGATGCAGTACGGACCTACACCTCTAGAACATACATTCCTATGATTATCGTGGAAAAATCTTACAACAACAACAGCATATATAAAAAAATAACCGAATAAGACTCTCTATACTGCTCTAATTCACCTTAAAAACATAATACACTCTTTATCCAGTTTAGTAAATCGGTTTACTTATACAAATAGGCATAAACACAAAGGGCTTTTCCTATGCGACACCTCTAACTCCTCCTAAATATTGAAGAATGGTCCTAAAATAAACATAAAATAACCTAGCAGCAAGACCGAGTTTGTAACAAATGAGATCTTCTATATCTATAATCGTACCAGGATGTAAGAAGATATATAAAACACTGAAAATAAACAACATGTTAATAAATTATAACTGAAATAATGTTCTACATTGCAGATACAAACGTAATATTCCGATATTGGATAAAATACTCAATATCTTGCATCGAACATTTAATTTGTACAGAAAACATACAAAACTAACAGACACATACTAAAACTCTTGAGTTGTAACAAAGCAAGAAGATCAATTCTCTACCATACCCATAACATACATTAAAAACCGTGACGAACTAGAAAAAAAAGCATGCAACCAACCAAGCAACTGCTGTGAAAAAGATACCAGGACATGCGAGCAACATACGCTTAAACCTAAAGTAAATGGTGTGGAATACTTGTACAAGAACACGCAATAGTATAAACAAAACCCGATGAAATTACTCTCCAACCAAGTACAGAACAGGGTTGAATTAAAATTTCTTTAACTAAAGTAACCACGGCCTAATCGTAACAGGATGTTAAATATACATATAAAGTACCAAAATGATGCAATAACCGACCAATTATGCCTGAAATAGGGCGCCACATGAACGATGCAAACCTAAAGTAGGCTAAATTCCTACACTGTATGCAATAACTATTCAAAATTCCAAAAACACTACAAATTCAACATAAATCAACCGATCTTATTAAGTATACATAACACAATACAATAACTTACAATAAATCCATATCGTTCAAGTACTCTCGCTGTTGGAATACCACGTCAATGGAACACCGATATATATGGTTCAAACCTGGATAATGCGTTATGGGGTAGATAGATTCTCGTAACGAAGCTGCTACATCAACCCGAAATAGAAACATCAACTCGCTAACTACCAGAACAATAAACCATACTATGCTTATAGATAGTTTATACATATGAAATAAACGACTGGAAAATACACAGGACATTGCCTAAAATTCAATATCAGGCTGGTACTAAGCATCCGACCGCTAACAACCCTACCAAACAACCTCCGAATGAGTCAATTGTACCCTAATTAGTTATGAATACAAGCATATATGTGCAGAAAAGTTCTATAGAATTATAATTCAGACATAAATATATAACAAAACATTCACTCAAACCCAACAAACATGCCACGGAAATAACTGATAAACAAAAAACAGATGAAAGCAAACTCAGCTAATTTGCCGAAGCGCATCCAACTTTTTGCCCAGGGGATCCCTACACCCCATCCCTCCAGAAATTTGTTATAACACTATCACTACCAGAACCGAATAAATATATATAACGAACAACAGTTAGTGACCAATTATACCCCAATACGACCGACCATCTAAAGAAGAAAAAAATATATATAAATACAATAAACATCAAAAATAGAATAAAAATTAAAATGTGCATAACATAAAAACTGCCAATCTAGCCCGCAAGCCTTAGCGTCGACCATCTTCCGTCTCTGAAATGTTCTGTGCAAATTCTCGTAGATCGGACAAAATCCGCGTTTTGCAGAAGTATTAACTACTGTTGCACCTACCAGCAGATCACGCAATTTAGGCAGTGAGTGCGGTAGATGAAGTCTGCTCCAGCTGGTCCCAGGTGCCAAACGAATTCATAAAGTATGCACGTAGGAACAAATTTACCTGTTACGAATACGTATGGAATCTGGGACTTCCCCATTTGGTAAAGGTATCAATAATAATGGAAACTCATTAATGATGATTCACAGTCTACCGGTTCACTCTGTGTAAGTTTAGTAGAACACCGTGAACTAGTCATTCCGTGCAGTGGAGCGAATCAAATCTTGAGAATCAGAGGTTGGACTCCGGAAATGATTGCGATCTCATATGAAGTTTGAATGTAACTGATGTCTGGAGTTCAGCAATAGACAGACATTGCGCCCGGCTGAGAGGGCTCAGAATTGATGCAGCTGATGTTGTTTGTTTGTTGATCGAAGTCTCTGACCAACTATCTCTGCAGGATGTATCCAATATTTGAATCGGAATGTGTTCTAAAAAGTGTACATTTATTTTCTGAATGTTATCAATTTTATTGGCACGTGACTTTATTTATAGCGGAAGGGACAAAGCCTTATTCTTGGTAACTGTAATTGATAGATTGAATGACATTGTTGTTAAATAATCTAGATTCTTTTGGTGAGACCTTCAAAAAATTAGCTGTAGGGGATCATCTGGCCTCAATATCTGGAGACTTGCCCTAATAATAAGACGGTTTCATTGTAAAGTAAGGTACAGATTGCATCATCGACATTCGATGAAGTCTGATGTGAATATTGTAATATATGAAAAAATCGACTAACGCAAATAGTCATGAACATTTTCCAAAACCAATATGCAGCAACTGAACTCCCAACACCAAAGAAAATAAAATTACCTGGTCATCTGAACAATATCACTCACACCAGCAATGGTAATGTGAAATGGCTAACGCCCGAAGTGTTTCAAATGCGGGAGTTTGTGAGTTTTTTAGGGTTTTCAAAATAAACTGTTATTTTTCATAAACGGATGACTATTGGGAGATCTTTCCAATGAGAGTTAGGTATAATCATTTATATTTTTCTAACAAAAATATTAGGTCATCATAATTTTTTCCGATATTTTCCGATATTTTCGAAGAAATCAACATATCATAACAATTAAAACTTGATGGAACTGCAAATTTAAGTTTTTTTTTCCCTAGTTTGTATAACGAAACTCAAACTATTTCTAAAAGTTGAAGCAAGTTAACAGGAATCAAACAATTCCTGTCCCCATTTTACATAAAATGTAATGGGTATAATTGAAAAATAAAGTCTAAAAATTCCCATACGTCTTGTCTCTGTATACCGTCTGTCTCTTTGCATAAATATAACCATTGCACATTTTCTCGGGAACGGCCGGACCGAATGGATTGAAATATCTGATTGATTCGTACTGAATCGTTTCTCATGTGCTCGATTTAGTCACATTTTCCGGGTAAAGGTAGACGAGAGACTCAGCTGATGAGATCAAGATTATTTTGTCTGCCGACGAATTACTAAGTCGTGTAACACCCTCTACAAAATTCGAATCTATGTAACATTTTTCACTGCAAAATCTTTGGTATTACATTCTTATTCTTCCCTTTCTAAGGTACTGCATATAGGTATACGCTTTGACATCCAAAACAAACTTAAGAGATATCAATCCTGATCGAAAACGAATCCCTAGATTACTATCATACGCTAGTTGACCACCTCTTGAACCCATTTTCTCAGCAAAATATACCTACACGTTATAACATTATCTTAACTGTGCAGTGTTCGTTTACTAAGCTTTGTATAATTTTTTGGTCTAATACGGATTTACAAAATTGCTTTAACTCAGAAACACATGCCCAATTCTCATGTTTAATAACTGAGAAATAATTCACGGGTGAAGCATTGTCATTTGCACTGTATGTTGTTTCTCATTTATGAACAACCCTTTGAGTCAGTTTATGTAGGCAATGGTGTATATTATACTGAAAAGCTAATAAAACATTCACATGACCAAGGAATAATAAAAAAAAACGTTGAAAAAATTACTGAAAATGTTACGTCGAATATCCAGAATTACAGATGCTATGTATGCCATAGCTAGCGATAGCGCAGCCAGGCCAGACGACATGTTGTGACGAAGTCTTTAGACCCCTTCGATATCCCACAAGTCATGAGGCAAACTGTCCTTATCGTTTCAGCACAAGGAGTTTGCCTCACAAGTCCATCAAATTAAAGACCGATTTCTCTGACATCTCTCGTTGTCAAAAGATTCTAAGGAATAATGGGAGGAAGAATATTATAAACCCAACTACTGAAGCACAACGATTCAATAATTAAATAATTGTGTGCTGGATCATGTGTGTATGTGATTTAACTAAATGTTGACAAGCTTTGGACATAGACAGATTATGAAACGTGTGAGTAAAAGGGAAAACCTCATCACCAGTGTAAGCTCTTTCATGGGTACCACAGAGCACTGTGCTTAGACCTCTGATTTATTTGCAATGAAATATGATCTGAGCTAAAACTGTCCACTCTCATCGGTCTCCTTATTTGCACACGATACTGGAGTCCTATGCATTTTGAAGGGCACGAGTATATTGAAAACATTCAAGCTGATCTAATAGAAATCTCGAATAAACTGGCAAAAACAACATGCAATACGGCGTAGCTAAATTTGAACTACTAAGAGAAGAAAAATAGAGACCTAAAGAACCAGGTATTCATATTATTGAAACAATAACACAGTCATTTGCCTGCCCCGAAGCCTACCTCAGGTGCAATAAACGCTGGACTAACTATTGTACTCGAATACTTATTTCTTAAAGTAAATCTATGTAACATAACAACTAATATAATATGCATAAGTCCTGAAGCCAATATTTGAATGGAACCCCCTCTCCCCCTCTTTCCGGACTATTGAGACACCTTGTGCGCATGTAGTGTAAGTCCGTGCCCAGAAGAGGATACTGTTCAATTATCCAAGCTCGAGGCTAATTCTAAGCTTTGACTGTCTTATCACTGACCTTATTGACATCGACGTATGGTGGATGAAAATAACATTGCAATTGTAACTCACACCTTTAATTAGCCTGATTCTCATATTAAATGAAAACATAGAGAGCATGTACAGTACTTTGGTAGTAAAAAGGTTGAACAATTTAGGGAAAGTTTTCGCAAAAATATTGTCGATCTCATTACAAGTCGACCATTAACAAAATAATATTGAACTGTTTAGGAATGAGCAAATTGTGTGGAAGCATAAAAAATGTTG
Source organism: Gammarus roeselii (assembly GCA_016164225.1). NCBI lineage: Eukaryota > Metazoa > Arthropoda > Malacostraca > Amphipoda > Gammaridae > Gammarus > Gammarus roeselii. The sequence continues at coordinate 6,574 of SDVV010038080.1, forward strand.
GCGGGGAGATTGGGCGGTTCCCCCCTATACGTCAGCCTAACTTTGCCCCCCTCCTGATAAGGGGGAAACGGCTGTATGTCTTTACGTATATAAATAAACAATGTAGAGAACTAGAAAGAAGAAAAAAAATCTACATACATTGATGAAAGGTATTTTCCAAATGTTTCAAAGCTAAACAAATAAGAATAACTTTGTCATCATGATCGTTTATGAAATGCAATTGATTTATGCATTATAACACATATTAAAGTTGAGGTGCTTATGCTCTTCAAATTGTAGTTTTCAAACAATGGGAATCTACAAGGGGTAGACAGTCAGCAGTTCATCCACAAAAATACTGAATATTAATGAAACTGGCATGATCGTTTTTGCTATTCAGTGAGTCTGAAAATTAGAAGAAAACGTAAACACACATACGTAAATAGATTAATTAAATTCTAAGTATATAATAGATATGTCAATTGATTGTTCACACGTCTCTCAAAAATGAATGACTTGATAAGTGTGAACTCATGACTCAAAATTAATATATAAGGATATAACCATAACTTGGTTGGATTAGTTTAGATTAAAGTGATTGGATATACCACTGCGGGAATCAATGTCCTTGACGCTGCGAACAAACCGTTAACAATCAAGTGCATACACAAACTAATATACACCTTCGAAACTGCAACTGTTTCTTTGTATATTCGTCAGTCATACGTAACATTGTAATCCTAATTCCTAACAATCAAACGATTGCTACCAATTATTTTAGCTTCTTATTCATGCCCAGGGTCTCCTTAACCTTTGTATTCGCCCACTCATATGCTTTCATTGTGAAATGTTTGAAATAAGTTTGAGTAAGCATAAGGGATAAGCTTGAGGGAAGTGATGGTGTCGTTCTTATTTTTTCAGTGGGATTGGGTTGGAATGCAGCCGTGGGTTGCGCTTGATTCGCAGGCCTCGCAGAAGTTGATTGTTTTAAAAATGTCGTCGGGAGGACGAGACGCTTTGATCTCGAAGGTATCAGTACCTTCAGAACCTCTTAGCCATTTCATTTTCAGACCATAAATCTGCTACCATCCATGTTATGGTGGAGGAAGTTTTGATAAGAATGAAACTGGAAACAATCATAAAATTTATCGTTCATTCAGACTGAATCGAACTTGCAGCGCAGCACAATTTGGAAGGAGTAGATGCAAATTAGAACTGACTTTGACTTTCCATTTTACCAAAATCTGTATGAAAAGGCAGGTAACTAAGTGCTGTTTCTAGCAGGCATCGGTTCCATGTCTTTTCTGGCGTGGTTTAGCAAAAGGTTATTATTAACTAGACAATCTATACATACATACCGTAGAAGAAATGCTGATCTGATCATAAGCAGTGTGGTACAGTGTGTCTAAGAACGCCAAAATCGAGGTCACAACTTCATTGTTCCCCCACCTTTCCTCTACCTCCGTCCGCATACACATGGTACCTTATTTTGTTCTCCCATCATTAATGCCCAAATTGTGTATCGACGTTGGTCGTCTGAAGTAGGCCACCGAATTGTTAACAAATGGAAGAAGTTGTGTTCATTCGAAATCAAAGGAAGAGGTCCCAAGAAAACATTTTCGTTTTTCAATTGTGTTGCTTGCCTCAACACTTCTCTTGCAGAAGTTGCCCTCGTCTAGTTTTGTGGTTGTCACAGATAGAACAGGTTCTTTTGTTAAACTTATTTTCAAACATTACTTTGCCGATTTTTTTTTATATAACTCGTGTAGTTCCATCTTCAATGTTATTTGACAATGGGAATAAATTGAATCTGTTCACGTTTGTCTTAAAATATATTAAGAAATAATTGGTGGTAGTAATGACAAGAATATCTTAGCTTCGTATTTTTGAAATAAAAACCAATGCACTTTTTCAACCGATTTCAAAACAACGAGTGCAATTACAAACGTAACAAACTGTTTGGGAGAGTGTACGATAATCTGAAAGTTTTAAACGGCAATATTGAGGGGTAATTGTAGGTATTCTTCGTCATCTAACACTGTAAAATAAAATCCTGAATGAAATGTAGATATTATCATTCTGGACTCAAATCTCAGTTGAAAAGACTGAAGGTCTACGGGGTTGGGTAAGTATGACTTCTGATATAAGTATTCTCTCTTTCGCTTCATAAAGTTTTCAGAGGGTACACATTTAGCATTCGTACATTTATTTTCAATAAAAGATGTAACTCAGTGACATCAACTGAGTTCATTTACAGAGAGGCACACAAGCAATATATTCGAGACTTTTCATTTTATATTGCTGGCAGAAATTTCGTTGTCCTTGTATCGAAAAGCCAGTTCAAGAAAAGAGCCTTGGCAGAAAAAAAAAGTGTCATTGTTCCAACCCGTCGGCCTCTGACTTCCTTTATTGACCATAAACCATGAAGGAAAATCTCAGTAACCGCCGTTATAAAAGTTCGGAGTGATCCCAACAGAGGAAGTTTCTCAGTAGCCATAATTTACAAACAAGACAAAACGGAAACGGAAATTGCTGTCAAACGAACGAACCATCGTCATTCCCTAGCCAAAATGTTATCGACAATTTCCTGATTAGCGTAAGGGATTCGAAAGCTGCAATCTCCATTTGCATGTGGGATAATGCATTGGTGAACACACGGGCGGGCGCCTGCGTAGTTGGTTAACTGCATTTTGCCGCTCTTAACCGCGAGTGACTGGACGGTTGCATGAGCACAATACCGCTTGCAGATCTATCTCTTCAGGCTTGCTCTGGCTGTGATAGGAACAAATTTGTGGTTGGATATTAAATTCTCATCATGTTTTCAGTTTAATTAATTTGTGATTCAAAATATATCGTTATTGAATGATAAACTATGTGAATTCTCCGGCAATGATTTCCATCTCATGTGTAATCAAAATTAATTCCTACGTCCCTATAAGCGAGAGAAATATTTGCGCATCCATGATAATATAAATGGTGTCATTCACTAAATATAATTGGTGTATATTTGATACCTCAACAAAAAATTATCGCTTATGGAATTCGAATTTGATCGATGGGTGGGGAAAGGATGATGAGTAAACGAGGGATTTAAAATGACTTGATGGTCACTCGTACTGCATTGCGTTAGTACCATCCGTACGTTAGCGTTTAGCAGATACATACATACTTCACTGAATAGCTCAGTTCCTTGCTTCAGGGTCGAGAGATCGAAGCAGATGTTAGCAAGGAGTTGAATTAAACGAGGCCTAATGGATTTATCCTGATGTAGTGACGTCTACGTCAGTACATCATGATAGTTGGAACAATAACTTTGACTTCTATATTTGTCGTTTATGAGGTTTTCCTTTTTCACTACGTTCGTTCTGTTTCATTCCTGATTTTTTTTTCAATAGTGATTTTTCTCTCTGTATAATACTTGCTTCTCTTTAGTATAATTCTTATTTTCGGCACTTGTTGTAAACACACCTGCAACAGTATATCATCAAAGTTATACTATATACTTTGTTTCTCCCACAATATTTGTTTTGTCAATGGATTAATTATAATCAGTGGCAGAAAATGTTCGGCCTAATTTATTTCTGCACAGAAGTTCAATTTCTGGAAAGTCATGTACTCGTAACAACGGATTTACGAATGACGTTTTAACGCCTTGTATTGCCTTCGAAATGCTCTGAACCCTTCTTCCCACATAGGCCGCCATGACAGCAAGGGGTGTCCTTTACCACCTTGTACTGCTAGCATCCTCTTCTGGGTACTACTTTCTACAAATGCCTCCCATAAGGCAAGGGGCTTGAATTTATCACCTAATGTAGCCTTTCTGTTTCTATCATCTTTTTTTTAAAGTGGCCCCTCTCTCTTCACTATGAAGACCAGTGAAGTCTGACCGAAGAAAATCCCAACAGTGTTTCAGGGAGCACAGGAGAGAAATACGTGCCAGCGCAATTTTTCTCAGCAAATACGCATGTAGTCAATGTAGTTGTTAAGAGTCCTTATCAGTAGTCGAGAAATAAACTAGATAGGATGAAAATATCACAGAGCACGTCCAAATTATATTGAATTATATATTCATAAATTCATAAAAGTTTATTCTAAAAACATTTACGGTGCATCTGATTCAGTAACACTTCAGTCGAGTTACATTACCTGCTCGTTTCCAGCCAGATCCGGAAGGTGCCGGTTTGCGTAAACCTAACTGACTATATCTATATATATATAC
>SDVV010038081.1:0-10771 GCA_016164225.1 Gammarus roeselii
AAAGTTGCACCCTAACTGCTATAGCATTGGTTGATTGACAGCACGGGATCTAAATAGGTTATTGAGGGGGGCGGGGGTTCTGCGGCTGGGACCCTTGCTGGTTACAATTTAGCGGTATGCTGAACTGGACAGCATTTTAATGGGTTTAAATGTCGTCTGCAGCGCCTTGGACGTAAGATAGATTATGAAGTTGAATCCAAACATTTTTTCCTGGGCATTTAAATTATGTGTATACAGAAAACGTTTGGTGTTGATCACTCTGTTGTGTCACTACACCTATACCATTGATATACGCACTCAATTTGTTCATAAATATAGACACACGTGCTGCTATTTATAATAAAGGTCAACGTTCTGTGACGTTCGGACTTGAATTTTGAAAATAAGACATAAGATAGCTTTCACGTTTTCCTCATGTATACGATCGTTTACGGCAGCTTCAATATAAACATTGTTTACAGACGTCGGTGTTATGACATATGTAGAGGCAAAAACCTCTGCCGAGAAAGACTGGCCGGCCAGACGTTCCTAATGCGAGCCGGAACAACATCTGGCGATAAGATCAATATGGTATAATGCACGAGGGCCTTGCTAACTATTAGGAAGCCTTGTAAATGGAACGTTCTTGGAAAAAAAAACAGTAAAATCTAATCAAAGCATTGGACTATCATTTAGCAAAAAAGCTAATCAGTTAGGCATTTAAGATATCGATTACGTACGTAAGGAATGAGGCAGCAGTGTAATCAAAAGCGAAGGAGAGTGGTAGTGTTTCACAGCAGTTTGTAGCTGCGATACGATGCCTAACCATATCAAACTTGCCTCATTTGATTAGAGGCTATGTGCGCTTTGATTTTGCGTGCTAAAGTTTTTTTTCATTATTTCGGATTACTTTCGTATGATATGACCTACAATCACGCTTTAAACATTTCATAACACATCACAGAAGGTGTTTGCGAAGATGCATAGATTGATTATATTTATTTCCGAAACGAAGCGTTTACCATCGTTGCGTTTCATACTTGAGCTGGCAACGAATGACGAGCGCTTACCATCGTTGCGGTTCATACATGAGCTAGCAAAGAATGTCGATTAATCATTACAATCAATTGATATCAATTGTAATCAGGTGCACTGCAGATTTTTTTGTGAAAAGTATCATCCCTAACGTGATGTATCAGTCAGACCACTGTGTGCCAGATACGAACACAATTTTTGCTCTCATTACGGTGTCAGAAATTTGTTCGACAACGTCAGACGCCTTCATGACGTCGCTACGACGTCAGAGCTTGAAGATATCAAAAGTGTACAGCACGTCTGTTCATAGTCATCACACCTTAGACCTTAGCAGCATATAAAGGGGGATGTTGTTTGTCTGAAGTCTTCTTACAGAGCAAGTCCATTGAGCTGAATAACTTGTTCCTCTCGCGAAGGTAAGTAGAGTTACTTATAAAAGTTCCCCTACACGAATCTGCAGGTGTGCCATTCAATTGAATAAGGTTGTGCAAGAGTATGCATAATATTTTTTAACGTAAGTGGCCAATATATTACGCAGCTTCAATAATAGGTATCAATACGAAGACTTTGTTCGACGATACTGATGGTACCGTAGGTTATTCAGAACTAGACATATTAGGCGATGCATGCAAACGTCATAAGTGATTATTTACAATGCAAATAAGCAGGTTAGGGTTAGACAACTTTTCGGATGTGTGAACAAAAACCTCTGCATAAGCATAATATCGTGATCGATGAATATCCGGAGATGGCACTAATAGAGTCATTCCAGTAGCACAGAAAATGTTAACCTTGGAAACAGGTTGAGTGTTGATACGACGGAAAACGTTCGAAATCGCATACTAACAAGATGGATTGCTTTTGGTCAAGTTGTGAAAGAACCAACAGTATTCTGCACTCGATTTTGTAAATCATTTCTTTTAGCGCCGATTGATTTCGCAGCGAATAGATGAAACCGGTTTTTACTTAAGGAAACTCGTACAATTAGAAGTGCATTGCACGGAACTGAACGATTTAGAGACGAGAGCCCGAATATAAACCTATTAAAAATGATTAATAGGCGTGAAAATCTTTACTGAAGTCAACATTTTCAGAACGGAAAAATCCCTTAGGAAGAAAGAATCAGTCTGGTAAATGTTCGAACAAAATAATTCATAGTACTGTGTTACATTACCACTGCAATTAGGACAGATATTGGTGACTTGAATTACACTCTCGAGTGCGTGCACAACTAAACAGCAAGTTGGCAAGAAAAAAAATGCTGATAAAAGCAGAGTTTCTTCAATAGAAAAATGATGACGGTACAAACGTTCAAGATATTTGAAATGAACTTAAAGAAGGCCAATAAGATGCCGTGTCAGGGCCGGTAGAAGAAAATTTTGCGCTCGAGCATACCTGATCGTAATTACAAGTTGTGGATAGGAACAATGATTATGAGCATAAGTTTGGTGGATACGAACACTGATTATGAGCATAAGTTTGGTGGATACGAACACTGATTATGAGCATAGGTTTAGAAGATAATAGGACAGGGAGGAACAAGATTTAATAGTTTCCCCTGGTAACCTTGTATAGACCTCGTTATAATGAAAATACACAATTGAAAGAGAGAAGTAAAGACCACACAATTACCGACCCTAATGAGAAAAAGACTGAAAATGGCAATATGCCTTTTCTGATATTTTTTAGAACGAAAACAATAAAATTTACACGGCGACGTGATTAAAAGTAACAAAGGCTACTGAAATCAGTATTGAAATTAAAAATGTACCCAGATACTATATTTTTACCAATGAGGTCTTAAAAATATTTATGGAATGACGTAATAAAATACAAAGCCGAAGATGATTACTTGTTAATTAATAAAACGCACTAACGAATGAAAAGTAATGGGATCATTCATCAAAATAAACGTTTAAGGCTCATTTCATCATGACATGTAGTCATAACATACATTGGCAGCTTATATGACTAGAGCTACTATAACAAGCGTGTCTCTTCTTGCAGCAAATCCCGTTGTAGGAGGGACGAAATAAACAAAGATACATCATCGTATGACATTATAGCTTCAAAACTTGTATGAGGAGGCCCGACTGAAAAAAAAACTTAGTTGTGTGAAAATCTCATTTCCTTTGTTTTGTAATTTGAAATTGGGATTTTTTTTAATATTGTATTACCTCACATGAGCTTTCAAGTAATGTACTGCAAGTTATGAAAACGTCAGAAATGGTGAAGTCCTTACGTTCACCCGATAGTTACAATGGACGAAGCCACAGACAGACAAAGTAATGTACTCCAAGTTATGAAAATGGCATAGTTGCTGAAGTCCTGACGTTTACCCGATCGTTACAACGGACGTACAGACAGACTGACCGACGGACATCATGACGAACGCTTAAGGAAGACCAATTTTTCAACGCCATGTCGAGAATGTTCTTTGTCGCGTCTTATAAACAGAACACTCATAGCACGAGCACAAAACTTCCCAGAAACTCTTGAAAGTTTATATTCTTAAACATAAGTTAAAGCAACTGAAAACCTACATTCATTACTTTTATTACCAGGTCAATACAAAAACACGTTAGATTTTGTGGTTACATTATGAAAAAATTGTTTGGCACTAAAACTCAACTCCGAATTGAGCTTTCAAATTGATGACACAGAGGCTTGTTCAACGCTGGAGGCTCGCGACTGCCCGCCAGCCCTAACTTCTTTGGTTAGGCGATAGGCAGCTCCATCGCACAATCTTCATATTGATGAGACTTAGCGACGCTCGAGAACCTTGAATTTTGATGGTCAAGATGTGGATTAAGCATAAACCACTTCTTGTTTGACGAAATTATATTTTGCGAATCATCGATTGAATCTGATATCCATGAACAAAGAGGCAATCGTTGATGTGTATGTGCCAACCAAAACTCTTGACAGGTATGGAATGTAAACCACTTCAGTTTAAGTTGCAGGAGATTTTTTCTTAATTAATGTATTTCCTAGAGTCAGGTTAGAAAGCAGCTTGTCGAATGAAAGGGTATGGTCTCCCTGGATTTTTATACTAACAAGTCGATTAGCTTCTGCCATTGTTCTGGAATTCTTGCGTCCATGAGGCTACCTACACCTTTGAAATTCAAATTTTCTTGACATCTTCGACGACGCGATTGAAAACATGTAGCTGATATTTGCTTTCCTCTCTTCCTCGGATGCTAAATCTTTGCGCGAATTCTCATTTCAACTCTGTTGGAAGGATCCTTCGCATTCGTGAATACCAAGGCATTTGTTCACCAGTGAACATTACTGAGAGGCTAGCCATATGGATTATTTTCCAGGACCAAAATATCTCACAAAATTTTACATTGGATCCAAAATAGCGAATAATGGCAACATATCTGGTATCATAGATACGATAGCACTTAAAGTGCCCTATAATCGGTCATTTAGTCACTGATTAAATACTGTTTCAAAATAGACACTCTTTTACATTCATTGACAGGAGATGACGAATGAGATGTGGTTGTATTAAACGCTATTTTTGTGCCGTCTGTTTGGGACCAAAATTGAGAGGTTGGCGAGTGGGTTCCAAATACGATGCAATATCCAGGTCACAATTTAGGCAAGATTCGTAACCATTGTTATTATTAAATAATTTTCGTCTAAACGATAATCGTTCGTTAATGTATTGTAACTCGAAAACCGTAACATTGCTTCGAAAATTGAGAAGATGTTCGCTTGAAAGGGTTGGAACCAAGAAACATAGACTTGCATGTGCACTGTTTGTTGGACCAGTCCAAACCCATCGATGTCGCTCTCTAGATATTTCAAAGTGACAATTATTTACATCTGAAAAACGTCTTCAAAAAACAACACGATGTTGCTGTCAGCTCTGTGGTTGCATTGCCCTCACTCCAGCTTGATTGAATGTCAGACTTGCTCAAGCTGTATCAGGCAGTAACACGATGTTGCTGCCAACTCTGTAGTTGCATTGCCCTCACTCCAGCTTGATTGAATGTCAGACTTGCTTTAGCTGTATCAGGCAATAACACGATGTTGTTGCCAGCTCTGTAGTTGTATTGCCCTCACTCTAGCTTGATTGAATGTCAGACTTGCTCAAGCTGTATCAGGCAATAACACGATGTTGTTGCCAGCTCAGTAGTTGTATTGCCCTTACTCCAGCTTGATTGAATGTCAGACTTGCTCAAACTGTATCAGGCAATAACACGATATTGCTGCCGGCTCTGTAGTTGTATTGCCCTTACTCCAGCTTGATTGAATGTCAGACTTGCTCAAGCTGTATCAGGCAATAACACGATGTTGCTGCCAGCTCTGAAGTTGTATTGCCCTTGTTAAACACTCCGTTTCACGCTTATAATATGTTGCCAGAGTGTGAGTTTCTCACAATGCGAGCGGCTGGATTAGGGCTAGCCTCCCCCGAAAATGGCTTCCTTCAGCAAACAGATGTGTGCCCTCGGATTTGGTTACTCGTCGAAGATGTCGTCTAATGGGAGGTCATTTGTTTCTGTCTGTTGTAACGAGATCAGCAGTTATTGGTGACCGGTCTAGGGATAGCAGCAGCTGGCTATTTATTTATTCTCTATTGCCTTCATAGCCCTGTATGTATTACCAAATGAAAGAGGAGTCAGGGATGGGTGTGGTATGCCAATAAGAGATATGGAACCGGGGATACACGCCCCTCAGAGTTTGACGAACGGTGGGGCTACTCCCTGATTGGACAATTCCCTTTAACACATTTTACTGTAGCTCCTATCGCTTCGTGGCAGCAAGTTGGGGAATCAGGGGCACCTCATGATAGACCGACAGTGTAGAGTTGGGCACTGCAGAGTGAACTTCTCATTCATAACGCACCTTCTCTTTTTGTCTATTTTAATCGCAAACAATTATTAGCCTCCGCATTCGTGCCATTGTAAACTTATTCAGATATCATAACAGCTACACAATATCAATCATACACCTTGACTTGTAGCTGCTCTCATTATAGTATCACAATCCTTATTCATGCTCAGTTCACTTGTTATTGTTACATTATTTAAAATAATATCCTAAAAATATCTTGTCTTCATTACAACCTTGCTCCACCTTTAACGTATTTTAACAACCTTTATTACAAAGTTTGCAACCCCCTCACTCCAGCTTGATTGTGAATCAGACTTGCTGAAGCTGCATCACGCAATAACACGATGTTGTTGCCAGCTCTGTAGTTGTATTGCCCTCACTCCATCTTGATTGTGTGTCGGACTTCCGCAAGCTGTATCAGGTATCTCTGGTGAGCGCAACCATAGTGAAAGTCCTGATAGGACTTGTTCCGTGGTGCAACCATGGCGCACTATCACAGGACCAACCAATTTCCGGGACCTACTGTCACAAGACCAGCCAATTTCCGTGGCCTACTGTCACAAGACCATCTAGTTTCTGTTTCCCACTGTCACAAGACCAGCCAATTTCTCTTGCCCACTGTCACAAGACCAGCCGATTTCCGTGGCCCACTGTCACAAGACCAGCCGATTTCCGTGGCCCACTGTCACAAGACCAGCCAATTTCCGTGTCAGACTGTCACAAGACCAGCCAATTTTCGTGTCCCAATGTCACAAGACCAGCCAATTTCCGTGGCCCACTGTCACAAAAACAGTCAATTTCTGTGTCCCACTGTCACAAGACCTGCCAATTTTCGTGGCCCACTGTCACAAGACCAGTCAATTTCTTTAGCCCACTGTCACAAAACCAGCCCATTTCCGTGTCCCACTGACATAAGAACAGTCAATTTCCGTGTCCTACTGTCACAGGAACAGTCAATTTCCGTGGCCTACTGTCACAAGACGAGCCAATTTGGGCGAGCGGAGGAAGATGGGAGCAAAAGCAAGATGGCGCTTTTGTAACCTTTGGTCCTTCGTTATGAGTCGGCTGCAAACTGTCACTTTCTCATATCAATCGCCCTCTATAGGACACAGTTTTATCACATTCAAATTTCCCTAATCAACATAGAAAATGACAACAAAAAGTGTCAATGTAGCCGTGCAGTCGCTATTTTGATGTGTTCTTGCGTGCATTTCTTGACAACAGAGCCGTCTAGGTCAACGTTTACTTTTCTGACTGACGACAACATCTATAAATGCAAAATACATCATCACTATGACCTCGAACCGATAAACATGCTCATATCAGTAAGATTAAACACGAGAATATCGTTAATATACGTGTGATGGTCATGTATCATTGGTGTCTTATAACCTCAAGGTGCATGGCAAGGTGTACTGATATTCAAGAACTGTGGTAAGATTGATGTAAATTGTGTTTCCCCGCTTTATAAAAAAGAATCTTCTTCACACTATGACATACCCAATGGAAGCTACTGATGACCCAAGTTCTGGTGATTAATTAAAAGAAGACACTAAATTTTAAGCGTTAGCTTGTTTGGACAAACACGCTCGTAACCCACCAACGTGAATGTATTGTTCAGAACACCACAGACTGTTTTCTTCTCGTCAAGGATTAACACTTAATGTATCGCGCCCGCTTGTGATGAAATTCAATGTTGAAAAATACATGTTGACTTATTTTAATTGTAGACCATATCCAAATATCTGCTTACTATTGACAGCTTCAGACCACTGGACTAAATTACCGCATGTTTGTTGTTCAAGAAACTTTTGGAAATATCCATATTCATTTAAACTAATGTTTTTATTTTTAATCGTAGACTATGGCACAAATAACTTCAAATTTAGCCGACGTATCGTGGAAGGTTCTTATAGACATAAAAAACAAAACTTGAAGTTATTTTTGGGGTTTCACACAGCAAAGAATTGCTAGTTCTATTGCTACCCGAGCTGCAGGAAACGCTACTCGACCTTTGTGAAACGCTACTCGACCTCTATGAAATGTGGCTCGGCCATTATGTAACGCTGTTTGACCTCAAAGAAACACTACTCGCCGTTTATGAAACGCTACTCGATCTTTAAGAAGCGCTACTCGACCTTTATGAAAAGCTACTCGACCTTTATGAAAAGCTACTTGACCTATATGAAACGCGGCTCGACCTTTATGATATACTACTAGATCTTTATGAAACGATACTCGGCCTTTATGAAGCGCTACTCAACCTGTATGAATCGCCACTCGACCTTTATGGAACGCTGCTCGACTTTCATGATACGCTACTCGATCTTTATGTTCCATGGACGACAGCTGGCGAGAGAATGAGTGACAGAAGGTTGACCGGTAGTTAACTGCTTTGTAACCAGTCCCGGTGCTATACACTGGAACCTTAACGTTACTGTGACAAAATGATTCTTACTATGCCAAAATAATGTAACTATGAAAAATATTGTCATAATAACTAAGTTGCCAAAATTATTGATATGGTTAAATACGGTTCCTGGGTATATCTGAACTAAAGAAAGACCATCGCTCCCAGTTGCAATACAGCAATAATGCAGGGAAGGGGCTGTAGGGCTTGAAGAATAAACAAATACATACTGAATACAACAAGAACCCTAGTTTGAACCCTAGTTTACATGAGAAATCGGACATATGTTGACAGCGACGGGCAGTATCTAGATAAATGTATCGGAGCCTTGTGTCGTTATCGGTATCGCTTAAGCACCTAGTAGAATGTATCAATTATCGGTGTCGCTTAAGCACCTAGTAGAATGAATCAATTATTGGTATCGCTTAAGCACCTAGTAGAATGTATCTATTATCGGTATCGCTTAAGCACCTAGTAGAATGTATCGTTATCGGTATCGCTTCAGCACCTAGTAGAATGTATCTATTATCGATATCGCTTAAGCACCTAGTAGAATGTATCGTTATCGATATCGCTTCAGCACCTAGTAGAATGTATCGCTATCGATATCGCTTCAGCACCTAGTAGAATGTATCTATTATCGGTATCGCTTACAACGTAATGGTGTATTGGTATCGCTTAAGCTGTTTCCATGTATCGATCCATCGGAATTGCTTAAGCCAAAATTATGTATCGAGGCCCTTATCCCTGTCTGTTATTATTGGCAAAAACTTCTGAATTTTCTCGGTCACGCAATACTGTGACCAAATATAAGTGAATAAAGATTAAAAATAGACGATTTAATAGACGACTTCAAAATAGACGAATGAGTCACATCCAGCATAAAGTTAAAAAATAGACGTATAAAGCTATAAATAGGTGAGTGGAATAGGTCATACCCAGCATATCAACTATGACATCTTAAAAATATTTTGTCAAGCCGAGTATTAAAAAAATTATTTAAATGTTTAGCAATTCGTGTCGGCATAAACAGTTTAAGAGGTTAAATTGATTGATAAGCCACGCTAATAATACCTTCATGAAGGCTGCTTTCAACTGAGTATATTGAGGTCTGAACAGGACAAAATATGAACAATACTCAAGCGGTAGCATGAACAATGTTAACCGTGCATGGATGCCCATTTAATGCACAAACCATGTATGGGAGGGAACACCGGGCCCCGGTGTCCAGGACAAAACAGTTCACTGTCGTCTTAAATTAAAAATTTATCAAATGATCAGTAATCAATATAACATTCGTATCCAAAGGCGATGGCCAAAGGCCCTAGACAAGTGAACAAACTCCATGAAATGATAAATTATTGGATCTGTTTAGGTCTCAAATTACTCCTACATTTACCCTAAAATTCACAACTCTACTTGCAGGACATGTTCATCTCAATCCCCTATTTCTATTGAACGTGCACCCTCCTTGATCTCTGTTTCTCATCATTCTCGATGTTCCAATGCTTGTTTCCTTTAAAGCTGGTATCGTATAACAACACTGACAACTAAACTGCAACAACTGTTGTCAATTAATTCCAACAAAACAATTATATTCTATGCATGGGCAAAATTCCCCTTATTCAAAGTGTATTGAATGTCAGCGAACGATTCAAAGTTGTGCCTTCAGGCGTATCTGGCAACATTCCTTCTTCGCAGTGCAGCGGAGAGGAGCATAATTCTTAACTTTGTGGGGTCGGCGCGTACGGCACGCAGGTTACGTTACTGAATAATCTAAGTTGTGTTGAACATTTTGCATTCAACTCCTCGACCCTGACCATATCCTGTGCGGTTGTACTTTCCTATTACCTATTCCTTCCATTTCGTACACACCTCTTATGCCGTGGCCGAAAACCTCAAAATATATCCGGGCAAATACATTCTGAATATCCCTCTTGTGTATTTTAATATTGATATTTATTGAAGTGCGGACAATCACACTCTCCACCTTCACCTTTGCACTGGAGCTAGATTTGTTTTGTTATTGCCCAAGTGGCATCATACTTCAAAGTGGCTAACACTAAGGTGACGTACGCTTCGGAGCAGCCGACCAAAGGATTATATTTTGAAAGCGCAGCAGATGAGGCGAAGTTTAAATTTTTACATAAAGGTGACACAGAAACAAGTTTAACAAAAAACATTCCGACCAATATATTCAAAATTACGCACCAGACGATCATTCGTGACGACAGGTCAAGATTGAAACACGCTCCAGACGATCATTCGTGAAGAGAGGTTAAGATTGAAACACGAACCAGACGATCATTCGTGAAGAGAGGTTAAGATTGAAACACGCACCAGACGATCATTCGTGAAGAGAGGTTAAGATTGAAACACGCACCAGACGATCATTCGTGAAGAGAGGTTAAGATTGAAACACGAACCAGACGATCATTCGTGACGACAGGTCAAGATTGAAACACGCACCAGACGATCATTCGTGACGACAGGTCAAGATTG
>SDVV010038082.1:0-10771 GCA_016164225.1 Gammarus roeselii
TAACCTTGCCAATCAAGGGCGCAAGCTTGCTTCCATCCCGCCGTTGCTCCTTCCGTTCCCCTTCCGTCCCCCTCCCCTTCCGGTCTCCCCCGTCCGTTAGCTGGCCGCGGAAAACCAGTTCCTTCCGCCCGCCCCTCGCTACGCTTACCCCGTACGCACGGTGAGTCAAGGTTGCATGCATCGCGTCCTACCCCGCTGAAATGTTATGTGCAAATTCCCGTAGACCGGACAAAATCCGTCGTTCGCGCCCCTTACTACTACTAACGTCTTTCTCGTTTAGTTTCCAAGATCTTAGGAACATAATGTTTGCAGAGCCAAACAATGACTAGTTTCATCTCTGTGTCGAACATTTTTTGCTATATTTCTCGGAAATGATATGTGTAAAAAATGAACAGTTGGGAGGGTTGGAAGATCTGTGCAATCATTTGTGTCACAGATAAATAATGAACAGTTGGGTGGGGATGAATATCTGTGCAATTATTTGTGTAATCATGTGGGTCAGATACAAAATATTTGTTACGTGTGCGCTGAAAATAAAAAATCTAATAAATCAGGACAACAGCACAGTATCTTGAATGACCAATCCTGATATATCAATCCTGATATATTCGACGAGTATTTTCTCTCTGAAATAATATACGATCGTATCTTATTGCTTTCAAAACATTATTCCCCACTTTTTACTCCTCTCAATGTCATTTTGTTTACGAATCATATTGAACATCATAACCTTATTACTCGCATTCGAAATCACTCCTCCTTAGTGTAACATACATACCCTTAAAATGGAGATGAGGCATTTTATGTCAAACGTTTACCTATAATCCTTTCCTATAGTCCTTCGCTTATTAGTGTAGATTTAGAATGAAGCAATTTATCAGAGACTCAAATAATTTCAGCTGATTCGGTAAATTATCTTTCCTTCTCGGTAAATGAATTAAAGTACCCCACAAAACGTTTTTGATCGTTAACCACCATCGAGAGTGCATCCTCACATTCACGTTCTCAAGCTATGGGCCCAGAAACATCTGATTTTGTCTGCGGCTTTCCTATTAAAGGATTCCTGGCGAACTCCGAGGAAATTGTTAGAGTTTCCTTCGGGGACGTCAACGGCGGACAGTATTATATAATGTTTCTTTCAAATGTAATTTTTCCAACAAAAGTTAGTTAAATACTCAACCCCTAGGATGTCGATTTAAAGAGTGCTGCAATTACTTCAAAATGCTTTAAAAATGTTTAGATTGCATATGTGTAAAATATTGTTATGTTTGCTCATATATCCAAAAATGTTCTACTTACAAGCTGTGCATTTTTATTGCATACCACGTGAACTAAAATTACAAAGTCACGTACCGATTTGTTTGACGATGGGAGTCAAGTTGGAAAAATACCTACGGGGCTATCTAACAATTGATTATTAATCTGCGAATAGTTTTCGCTGCTAGCTTTGCATCAAATAACTATATTTTTCCTTATTATTGAGTTTTTTTTGACTAGCAAGCAGGACTAATACAACCAACACTAATTGCATCTTAGTCACGGCAAAGATTTGCTCTCCTGTCAGTACTTCCGCGTAATAGCTCTAATTCCTTTCAAAGGTTTCTAATCGTCACCAAGCGAGTCGCCTCCTGAGAAGCCACCTAAGAGGTCCACTTCCTCGCAGCTGTCTTAATCCTCCTCCAAAGCGCGTCTCCTGAGAAGCTACCTAAGAGCTCCACTTCCTTGAAGCTGTCTTAATCCTCCTCCAGAGCGCGTCGCATCCTGAGAAGCTACCTAAGAGCTCCACTTCCTCGAAGCTGTCTTAATCCTCCTCCAAAGCGTGTCGCTTCCTGAGAAGCTACCAAAGAGCTTCACTTCCTCGAAGCAGTTTTAATCCTCCTCCTGAGCGGGTCGCCTCCTGAGACGCTACATAAGAGCTTCACTTCCTCGAAGCAGTTTTAATCCTCCTCCTGAGCGGGTCGCCTCCAGTTGGGACATCAACACACTTCGTCTTTCAATCGGTTGCTGGAAGGAGGTTAAACTGTCATGGTAGACATCGGAGAAGCCTATAATGTACACACTATGGATATTTTCCGAGTACTTTTTATTCGTCGAAGGTTGCAGTCCAGTTCTGATAAGCTCGCATTTATTGTTGTGTGGATTGAGGAAGCACTCGTACACCTAATAAGGCAGAAATTTGGTCCAATCCCTTATCCAATTGTGCGATTATTTACCACTATATAGTACTCATACGTTTGTCGACGCGATGCTTCTATGTCACAGTAAAGTGCACCAGAAACAGACCTTTAAAATACAATTGTTAAACTTTGGATCAACAATTCACGTAATCATAAGTGAATTTATTTTGTTCGCACAAGTAGACAATAATGAGTTCCTTGTGTATACATCGATCTTTCTGTTCCAAAATATGTTTCAAAGGATCTCATAAATTAAAGGAATTCCTAAATGGGTATAACTATTTACCGCTGAATTAAAAACACATTGAACAAAAGCTGAACTTATTGAATAATAGCTCCACCACGTAAAATGTTAACAAACTAAAAGGTTTATTAAAGGGTATCAATTTAAAACGTGCCTTCTAGTCCCAAGGCATTTTTCTTCTGAGTTAATTAATTAGTGTGGCCTTGAGAATTGATTAAATTCACCAGAGTACTCTCCGATTCTATACTCTTTTGCAGCACGAAAAAGGGCGGCGGTTCTTTACTATTCACCGACAACGACCGGGCGGCGGCAGCGCAAACTGAATAACAAATGGATTCGGTGTGAGTTTGCTCGCCTACAAAATTAACAATATCTTGCCAGACACCATTAGTGTTCGACCCAAATTTCAATTCAACAGCACGTTTGCCTCCTATTGCTAGCCTGATTGTACAGGAATTGCTTGTCACACTGCCCGCTCAATAGTACATGTCCCGTTTGCCGTTCACTGCTCGCCTGATTGTTCAGACCCGCTTGCGTCTCACTGCTCGCCTGATTGTTCAGACCCGCTTGCGTCTCACTGCTCGCCTGATTGTTCAGACCCGCTTGCGTCTCACTGCTCGCCTGATTGATCAGACCCGCTTGCGTCTCACTGCTCGCCTCATTGTACTGGATCCGCTTGCCTCTTACTATTTCCTGTTCTCCAGTGAAGATGCCAGCTGTGAGTTTGTCTGCCCACGACTGTTTTAGATCCAGTTTAGCACTCTCTCAAATGGTTTAATGGTACATTAAAGGGATGAGTTATGTGCTGCAGCAACAGAGACAAGCTCATGTCTGCTCCAAACACAATGACTTTCAGGAGGTTGTTGTGGTGATGCTTGTTCAGGTCTCTGTTGTTCGAAGTCCAAGCCAGGAGTTGGATGATAAACGCGTATTCAGAAGACATGGACTCATGTGATGGAGAGACTTGGGCAGTATCTAAAGTCTAGTCTTTTGATTCAGTTCGTACGTCAAACTTCTTCGTACGTCAAACTTCGAGCTACAAACGTTGCGTGGCGTAAGTTACTGGCACAGAACAAACTGCTACGGTGGTGTCAGGGGCAACACTTTTTTGTTTACCTTCATGTTGTGATGAAAGAGGAATTATTGTCATTTTATCTCTTATTGAAAGTCATTATTAAGAAGAAATTGATTTTCACAAATGCCATGGTTTCTAAATCGCAGAAAATCGACTTAGCTCTCGAGATTTCAAATGAGCAACACAAGACTGAGAGCTCAAAACTAGCACTGATATTGTTCTTGGACTTCAATTCTTCACTTAAATTCGGCTGTAGCATTCAAAAATTCTTTTCCTTTCGCCCTTTATTACCTCATCGTACTGATTGACGGACCATATGTTCATTTGCACGAGCAGCTTGCACAGATTAACCTGTGGATTATGTGTACAAGATATTATGCTGAAGGACCATACGTCTTTTTGCACGAGCAACTTGCACAAATTACCCGTGGATTATGTGTATACAATAGCATGCTGAAGGACCATGCGTCCATTTGGACAAGCAACTTGCACAAATTAACCTGTGAATTATGTTTACAGGATAGCATGCTGCAGGACCATACGTCTATTTTCACAAGCAACTTGCACAGATCAACCCCGTGGATAATGTGTGCAAGATATAATGAGGAAGGACCTTACGTCCATTTGCACGAGCAACTTGCACAGATTAACCCGTGGGTTATGTGTACAAGATAGTAGGCGTCGGATTTCTGCACCCACACAACAAAGAACCCTGAGACTATTCGCAAATTAACCCGGAAACCATTAGTGGGCTCCATTAGATGGATGTATTTGAAACCTTAACTAGAAAACATATTTGATAATATTAAATCCGCTATTTGTTGATTTACCTTAATCTGAATGAACTCTCAATTCCTTACTAATTGCCTGGGACATGACGACAGTGATGACAATAAAGGACCAATACGACAGCTTGTCTGTTACAGAAGGACATTGCACCAACTTCAATATTACAAACGAACTCCATTGGGCTGAATATAACCTTGATTACAAGTTTATTAAGATTGTGAAGAAAGTTTATGCAACGAAACAGAATGTGGGCCCGGAGTAGCAAAAGGCGTTAAGGCTACCTAACTAGACCTAAACCTAAACTAACAGGGACCTAACATAACGTTGAATATCAACAAAATGCATCGAAAAGCATTATTCTGTTGGTGTATATAAACTGAAGCACAGATGATAAGAAACATCATGAATATGATTTGAAATAAATAAAGCTTACGGTATTTGTATCGTGGATTTAAATGTAAATGATGATGTAGAGGATCTGGTTATACTTGGAGTTGCTCGCAGTCTTCGCTGCCAGGTCACGTGCACGAAAACTTGGAGTCCCACACACTCACTGGCACACGAATGCTTAAGCAAACTCACGTCAGGTGTGTTAGCACAAAAGCCTACGGAGCTCTCGTGGGTTTGATTCGATTGCACGTAGATTGAGGACAAGCACAATAGCATGCATGTAATCAAATATACGAACTTCGGTTGGCTCGATTTCTTAAATATTGATTGAGTGAGACCTTGAGATTTCTAACAATTGTAGAATGTATTGAAAATTAGTATCAATTAGTGTTTTATGAGAGACTAACAAGCCTTACTTCCACTCATAGGAGAGCGAACCAGTTACATTATTTTAATTCACCAGACCTGTGAAGACTCACAAAAATGAGAAAGGTTCGTTAAATTGAAATTCTACTAATATTTAAACGAGGCTAACTAACAGGGCAATTGAACAAGCTTGACCTGCTTCTTGACACGGACACAGAAATCAGAGCCGACCACCTAGAGGCTCGTTTGGCTGGACCATTCCATGCGAGGCAAGTTAGGACCGAAATCAAATTCATTGACCAAATGTATACAAGAAGAGTGAAATTCCTCGGTGGAGAACACTCTGTCGAGAACACTCTTGTTTGAGGACTTGTTAAGTTATTTGGGAATTACAACAATGTCGTAGCTCAAGTCAATCTCCGTAAGTATCGCTTTAAAAAAATTACCTTAAACATCAATACGTGTTCTATAACCTGTGTTGTACAAATACTTTACACATTTATTTTTTGTAGAACGAACAGTAGTATCCATCACCGAAATCAATCTTAATCTCGAGCAAGTTAGGTCAAGTGCTGTTCATCATTTGAATGACTTCATAATGAATGTTCATCGAAACTATGACATATATCGAACGTATTCGATATTTTAAAATAATTAATAAATTCATTTTAGCAGACAAAAGCACGTTTATTAGTAATTGCCGCTGCCTCTCTAACTTCTCTAACGCTGCCCCTCCGACCTCTCTAACGCTGCCTCTCTAACCTCTCTAACGCTGCACTGCAAACTATTTGCAATAGGGGTGTGAGGGCGACCTCCTCTATCCTCATTCCAGATAACAGCGAAGCGGCAAAGTGGATTAAATTCCAAAGAAAAATCATTAAAGGTTTCGGAACTGAGAAACTTTGCGATTAAACAATTTCACATATACAGGCATTCCAATTTTGTTTGGAAGAACAAGTCTGTGAAATTCTCTGAATTAATACGGCAACAACACGATGTGATATCTGAAACATTTGTTTATACAGCTTTGCTTTATTCCGAACGCACGGCATGGACATTATATTGTACATGTAAGTTGTTAATCCAAATCGAAAATCTTATTTGCAAGGAAAAAACTATGACTGATAAGATTTTATATCTAAATGGTATTGGATAGATCCAAACTGTTACCTTACCATGGCCTACTTTACGTAGAAAGTAAATTGTGCTTATTTTGACAACAAAACATGGACGACATCAATAAGATTTGTTTAGATTTCTAAATCCAGGTTATTAGCACTGGAAATTAAAACAAAATGAAACCCATGCATGTAAAATAACAGCTTATTACATTATTTTGACGGTTTCTGCAAGGAAAATAATTTACACCAAGAGGTGCAAGTTCATCTAATCCGTTCATTTTGAGTACGTCAGTCAGATTCACCTTTGCCCACTAGATGGCAGCACCTTCTGCCTTATTAAAGAAGAGACAATTTCAATTTCAATTTTTCGTAGCGAAGATACATTTTCTCCGCAGAAATTTGTATGGTTTGATTCGGTGTCATAAAACCAAATAGGATTGAATTCATTATTGAACAACTGAAGGTTTTTTTCTCAGAGGGCGTACCAAATCAGACAAATCCAAACCCTCCTGCACGCGCATCTTTGTGTAGCTTATTGTCTTTTGAATAGACAAGTATAGACATACAGCTATTCCCCCCTAGTTAGGAGGGGGGCTAAGTTAGGCTGACACAGAGGGGGAGGCGCCCAATCTCCCCGCCACAAGACCATCGTGTCCATGCCGAGGCTCGAACTCGCGACATGCAGCCCCAGAGGCTGACACTGCAGTCGGACACGCTAACCACTCGGTTGGCGTGTCAGCTGATTGAGTGTTATGTGATACTTAGACTAATCATATAACTAACTGAATATTCCGGGTGATCCAACGGGAGTCGAGAAATAATATTAAACTGTAATTAACGACGATTATTCACCTCTATCCATCAAGCTCATTTACCACGAAATATTTCACTTAACTTCGGTCTCCATGCACCACTTTGCCCCTCCTCACCCCCTCTATATTCCACTGACACGTTAGTGACAGGTCGTGGTTCATGATGAACTCTTCGTCTGCAATTACAATGCAAATGATGTATACCTGCGTATCATGCAAACATTGAAATATAATCGTGATTTAAATCAATAATTTTCTTTGCATATTCTAAACAAACACATGATTTATTTGGGGAGCGGTCAAAAATCGGAGTCATCTATCAAAAATTTGAAAATATATCGTTTTATGAACACATCTGGAGATTTTCTGGGTGATATAAAAGATCCAGAATGACATTTTTTTCCGCAGCGGTAGAATAGACTGATTAAATGTGGTAGTGGCAGGCTGGGGCAGTCGGACAGCTCATGACACTGGTGCATTAGGACTGCATTTATTCTGAAAGGGTTCAAACTGAACTTTAAATCCTTTTTTACGTTTATAAACAAACCTTTTATTGGATCAAAAAATTTAGATTTGCATCATGCAAGTGTTCAGAATTGCTTGGTTTTGTTTACTTCTCACAAACTCTCGTAATCTGAAATGTTCCACTAATTCGCATCTTAGTGTCTCAGGATGTTTTCTTATCAATGTAGAGTGGGCCGTGCTACGTCATTGTCAGCGAAATACTTCTCAGGATCTTTTTTCATTAAAACCCCCTCAGTCAAGTCAAGTAAAAATAATCTGTTTTTGCCTTGGCTGTAATTGAATTGCTGGCGTCTGAGTTTATAATTGCTAGGGAACAAGAACCTTCCCTTCAATTTCGTTGTCAGACAAATTTTCGGATGACTGTGTTTTCAATTAATACGTTTTACTGTCAACAAATTACTTTGCAACGAGCTAGGAGAAAAAAAATAGGTAGTCTAAACGGTCAAAATCCGTCACACGACGTTAGTAATGTTAAGTAATGTTAAATTTTGATAGAGGATAGTGAATGAGTAAAATGTTTATTACTGGAGTGTATGTGGGGAAGCATATACTGTTCGTGACCAACTGTTGTATATTGTTCTGGTTGCCACGCTGCAAAATGTGGCGTTCCTCGTACTGACCTCACCAATTACCTTGGAATTGAACTCATAATTGACCCTGATATCAAGCAATGTACTAACCAAGAAATGAATTGCCGTATTCACATCTAGTATGAAATGGTTTGTATACCCTTGGAATAGCGTTCGTATCAACGCTCGCATTATTATACATTTAACGGGATCAAATTACAAAATTAAATTAAGTGAATTATACGAATCTAATGTTATGTTCAGAAGCTCTCCCAATGAAAACTCTAAGATCTGAAAGCAAAATAAAACACACATTTGAATTCTCAACTAATTCAAATTGCAATAGTTCAGAATACTATGAAATCAACATTTCAATTAACTAATTATCTGGCAAAATCTTATCTTCAGTCTCATCAACTGATCTCGAATCGGCTTATAAACGTATCATTTTTTTCTCATTTAAATAACCTGACCAGAAAATTACACAATGCAGTTACGCTTCAATTATACGTTTTTCGTAATTAAAATTCCCCCTGGCGTCATTTGCTGGCAAATTTAGAAAATAGTGGGAGGCTAATGAATTTTCTGCACAATTTTACATCGTCTCTAAGCAAGCGGGAATAGTTTTAATTGCATTCAATTTTACCAACAAAATGAACACTTCTTCTGACCCGATTATATAGTTTTTGGAGCAGAATTTAGTTTGAACCAAAACCACTGATGAAGGATTTATTCTGCCATATTCATGCTTTAGATATACAGGAAATAATTTGCTTACAATACTCTGCGTGGATATCATGCGGTTGCAAGAGACCATTATATTTCTTAAAGAATGACATCTGGAAGACGAAAAGTTGTAGTTACTTGTTCTCATCACATATATTGACGATGTACAACTGATCTAGAAAAATAATCAAAATGGCAGTAGTTGATGTACGTTACAATAATTTTATTGTCCACCGACAAATAAGTATGAGCATTTCATTTTGAATAATTCATAATGTCTCAATTTAAATTATCTTTTAATCTGATGAATGGAACAAAATAATTCAGTTTTGTTAAAATATATCTCAGGAAAATATCATTTTATTCGAATAGCATTAATCATGCGACAGTGACCGCCTTATATACGAGGTCATGCGACAGTGACCGCCTTATATACAAGATCATGCGACAGTGGCTGCCTGATATACGAGGTCGTGCGACAGGGACCGCCTGATATACGAGGTCATGCGACAGTGACCCCCTTATATAAAAGGTCATCCAACATTGACCGCATTTTTACTAGGTCATGCGACAGTGACCGCCTGATATACTAGGTCATGCGACAGTGATTGCCTGATATACGAGGTCATAGGGATGTCAAATGAAGAAAAACTGAACATTTTACGAGGCCTATTGAATCTTCCTGTTGTATTCAGAAAATAAATCATTCCCTACTTCCGACAATGATTGGGTGGGTTTTGAAACTGATTGGAGGACAGGGAGAAGAAAAAAGGAGGAGAGGTCAGGAGAGTGGACTACTTAGCTGACGCCTGGATTGGGAAATAAATAATGTTATGTGGATGTAAATGAACAAAAAAAATCAACATTTGTATGCATTTACAAATGCAGGCATACAAAATCACAATTTCAAAAGACTACTCTCAAACGGGAATTTTCCATGGGTACTGTTATTCACAATATAGTGTATATGATGCAAAAAAAACGATAAGAATTATTCACAATCGGTGAGTTCAAGATGAGTATTGAGTAGCGTATTTGATAGGTTTTGTTATTTCAACACACAGGATTGTAAGTGAGATGACGGGGGTTTCTCCCTGCATTATGCATAAGCGACGTACACAATTCGGAAACAACTAAATGTCTTTTTTTCAGAACTTCTCACGGGCCTTTGAGAAACAGTCATATGGCTCAGGATTCTACGCAAACTAAATATAAATGAAAGGATTCGGGAGATATGCAAGGGTCAGATGAAAATACATTTATTAGACACATATTCTAGGATCGGAGAGATACACGGGATACAGATTGGATTCAGAGACGCGCGTGATGCAGAGATGGAGACACCTCTGCAGTTTGAAAAAAAAACACAGGGCTCTATAGAGTTATTTGACGGGATTGTGATTGAATTGGGGGGATCAGTTGGTTAACGGGTTGACGGATAACTTGATGGGTTAGTTAAGGATCTACTTTTAACCCTCCTCACTAGATGAATGTGTGTAAAGACATTTGAGATTTGTTGACACTTTTTATTTGTACCACTTTGTAACGAATCAGGAATATCAGATACTTAATGCATTTACAAATGCAATGATATGCTATTACAGTTATGTTTATGTGACTTCAAACCGTAATATTTCCACGGGCACAGCTAGTATACAATGATTTCGTTTTGGGAACGGAATAGTTAATGTGAACGGATATTTACCGAACGTTTGGCAAGTGTATTTTTGGCTGGCGCATGAAAACACAATAACAGGGGGAGCCACAAAAGGAAAACTTCAATAAATAAATCGTCGACATACCTTTTGTCCCTTCCAATCCAAACATTTCCCAATTCGACGCCCTCTGTTCAGGTTAGAAAAGTTATTCGAATAAAATGCATAGAAAAGTTCCCCATTGTGAAGAAAGACCGTCGGAAACAAACGCTTCGGCACAAACTGCTCGAAATGTGGGATATTTCAGTGTTTCAATGTAGCT